>VDFB02176103.1:0-19586 GCA_007258455.2 Sequoia sempervirens | reverse complement strand
TCCACACTTGGATCAAAAGGATAAGGAAAAATGTCCTATAATGAGTACCTCTTTGTGGTTCCTTTTTGCATATCTTGGATTTTTGTTGCAATTTTTGCATTTGATGGGTTAGGGCAACCACTTGATCTATGTTTTGTGTGTTTTTTGGTTCAGTTTCAGTTGTTTTAGGTGTTCCTTTCAGTCGATTGATGTCAAAGTATTTTGGAAGTTTTGCACCTAGTTTAGCTAGCATCAAGAGGTATTTTTTCATGTCTTGTTCCAAAACCATTTCCATTAATTTGTGAAAATTTGATCTTGTTTTGCATTTTGGATATCTTCTTGGATTATTTCATTTGTGTCATTTTGGTGGAATCTGTGAAAGGGATTTTCTTCAACCATGATAGTTGATGTTTCAATTTCCTTTTCCCTGAGTTTATTTCTTTGTAACCTTGTCAAAATTGGCATACAAGTGTTTGTTCTTCTTACTAAAATTTGATCTTTTGTGTTTGGATGAGTGTCAATGGATTTTAACAAAGTCAAATAGAATGATATATCCTATTGATGATACCAAGTTAAAAATTTGATTATTGTGTTTCGTTTCGTGATTGTAGGATGACAAAATCCTGATAATGAAACTTAAAGTAATAACCAAGATTTGGTGTTTGATATGCGGAAACTTTAAAGTTTCAAGATCTAGGTTTAACTTGAAATATTTTTGACTTATAAGATCCTATTTGTTTCAGGTTTAAGACACTATCTAGACTGTGAAACTATTTATGTTCTGACAAGAACTCGAGTTCTGATGTCTAAAGTTGGAAAAGGGTTTCAAATAGCTCTTTGTTTTCTATTTTTGTGGATTCACTATTGCAGAGGGTAGATGCACTAAAATAGACATTGGATGCACTAAAAGATATGGTGAATGCGCTGTGAGATAGGGTAGATGCGCTAAAATAGATTGCAACTGTGCTAAGATACTGGTAATTTTGACACTGGTAAATTTTAGAGATAGACTGCAAATGTGTTATAATATTAGTTAGATGCATTGAAACAAACTGTGGATGTGCTAATTGAACAGTATATGCACTAAAAGATAGGGTGTATGCGCTACAACAAACTTCAGTTGTACTATTTTGGGACTTCATAGTGTTGTCTAATTTTTTCAATAGAAGGATAGATTTTTGGGTGTAATTTTCTGAATTTGGGGTATTTTGAAAGGGTATCTTTGCTAGTAAATCTTTGATTTTGATGACAAGCCTAACATTTCCTAGTGTTTCCTCTATTGTAAGAATTGATTTTTCCTGTTGGAATATTCTATTGCTAGTTGTGGGATGATAGACTGACAAATGGGTTGACTATGATTATGCTTTTGTGAAAGAGCTATTCATTGGAAATAAGCTTGTGAATATAAAGGCTCTAAGGAAAAATAATCAGTATATCCTCTAGCAAAGTCATGAAACCTATGGATAAAATTTCTATGTTAAAGTAAGACTTTCCTACTTTGATATAAAAATCATCTTCTTTCCAAAAGTTTTTTGTAGCTAAGTTGATTTTTTGGTTTCTTGACTCTTTTTGCAAGGGATTTCTTGACAAATGTTGTGGATTTCCAATCCATAATCATAAATTTCATAGGTTGATTTGTCAAACTCTTTTTTTTTCTAGATGATCTTTATCTGAATTAATAAATTTGAAAACATGGAAAGCAATTGTAAAACAGTTGTTTTTAAGCCTTAGAATCTAAACAATAAGTGTATGTTCAAGATTCAAAACATGATCTTTCTTGATTTCCACTAGTTTTAACAAAGAATACACTTCAAGAAGACTCACTCTTAAGGTCAAAAAGGTCATTATAATACTCAATAGCCCACATCTTAAAATTGTGTCAACTCACACAGCCATGTCACCCCCTAGAGGGTGCCCATGTTTTTGTCTTTTCCAGGCACATACTCAAAATTAGATTTATTGATCCCTTGAGCAAACAGTCCTTGGAAATTATATGGTGAGTATCTTGGGGGTAGATTCTAACCTCCCCTTGCACCGTGAGTATTATAATGTTTGGAAACTAACAAGTTGGATTCTACACTAAGGTTTATAGATAGGCTATCCATTCAGAGTGGAAAATGATAAACTCCCTCAAGAGACATCCTAATCTTTAGAACAAATATTTTGGGGATGGTTATCTTGCACACTTCCAGTAAATGAGGGTTTTCCCATATTTACTTTTATTTTATAGTGGATTGGAAAGCCTGGCTTTGGTTGTTCCCACTCAAGTCATTCCCATAGGGTTAGTACTTTTTCCCACTATGGCAGGCCTTGTAAAGGATTTAACAAAGCATAAAGTGCATGAAATTAAAAGATGAGTCTAGCATTTTCATCACCCAATTAAGGGGAGAGCATAGGCCTATCACTGTACAATCATAGTAGACAATGTTCAATTTTTAAAGACCAAATGACAATTTGGTATCTATGTGAAGATATTGCTTCACAAAAAGAAATGGTGTTTATTTTAACCGAGATAGAAATGTATGATGACTACCCTAGGATTGGTGTATTTTAATCCAAGTTTCTACCCTAGGATTGGTTCACTTTAATCTAAATCCACTAATGAAAATATTGGTCGCAGTCGCATTGAATCCAGATAACTTTTTACAAATGCGCTAAAATAGGGGTTATATATGTGACATAATTGATCATATGCACTATAGAATTTTTTTGATGCACTGTAGAATTTGTCCTATGCACTATAGAATGGATTGTATGCACTACTACAGAGTGCTAGAAGTTCCATTCAAATGCACTGGAACAATCTTTGTATGTGTTGGAGTTTCTGATGGATGCGTCAGAACAGTCATCCAATGCGCTAAAGTATCTAGTTGATGCATCAAAAAATCTCTCGATCACGATAAAAGAAACACGCCAGAAGTAGCAAGTACACTTTTTAGGAAAAATTTGTTAAAAAATGTGGGTTCTAGCCCCACAGTGAGCGCCAGAATGTAAGTCTAGAATAATTAATGAGTAAATAACTAAAAACACTTCTTAATAAGATATTATATCAAAGATTTAACAATAATTAAACTAATTTAAAGCATAAATCTACTGAAAGCGTCATATTGTTCTCTATCTCTAAAGATTTATTAAGTCACAGGGGCTCTCAGATTTGGTAAGCATTATGACTATTAAAATGCCAATCTAGAGAATGAGATGCTGCTAAATGCAATAATCTAATATTATATGGTGACTTGTAAATGATATGATGAAGTTACTATAATCTAAATTGATATGAAATTGGATGGAAGAAGCTACAGTAAACTATGATGCAGCCATGATATTGATTCTAAAATTCTATGATTACTATTGCTAAGGTGATAATACTATTGCTAAGATGCTTGGCTACTTAGATGCTTGGTTTCTCAATTGATATTCCTATAGAGTAATTTTGCACAAAAGTTTGGATCCATTTCCTGTAGAACAAGGTTGTATTTATAGATTCATGATAACATATTTGCAAAGGAGCAGCACAGCAGAGGCTTGGATTTCATCTGGAGGATTGAATGGTGAAGGATGAAGAAGCCTAAGTTGATTATGGAGATGGTTCCTCCCCACAAAAAGACTCAACCAGATGATAGGAAGAATCATTGGAGAAAGATTGAAGAGGATTGCCTGCAATTTTGTCTCCAAATTTTCCCGAGAAGGTTGAGATAAATTAATTAGATATTAAATATGTAATTTGGTAGGTGAATATGATTAGCTGTAGAAATATGTGCATAAATTTGAATATTTGGATTTATTTCAAATTTAGGAAGAAATAACAATTATTAAAATAAAAAAATGTTTTGATATTGTTTACTTAATAAAAGAGGGATAATGATAATTAAATAAAAACTATTGAAGTTTAATTATTTAATTAAGAGAGAAAAAATAGAAGAAAATAAATGTGAACTATATAAATAAATATCTATATTTATTTTATAGTAGGTAAATTTGATTATGATAATTAAATAAAACAAAGTGAAATTTGTTTATTTAATTAAGACGAAAATAATAGAATAAAGATTGAAGAATTAAAAGGATGAACTATATAAATAAATATTTCTATTTATTTAATAGTAGAAGAATTTAAGGTTAATTAATCAAATAAATCGTATTTAATTAATTAGATTATCTAGACCATTTTTAGGTTTATACACAAATGACTTATGGTAAAAGGTATTTAATTAATGGCTTCATGATTTAATAGAAATGATGTGATCTAGCGTAAAGCATTTTTAGTTTTATCATAGATATAACATTGATAATGGAAAAAGAATATGCTAAATTAAACACACCACTAATGATTTAATTTAACACAATAGGAGGATGAATAGTATGAATCCTAAAGCAATTATAAAATGAACTTAAATAATTACCTTAGTGTTCAAGATAGAAAATAAATTTAGTTTTCAAGAGCAGAGCAATGTGAAAGTTATGACATCAAATAACTTTAAACAAAAATGGCTATACTACTCATACTATTCAAAGGGGATTAGAGATAATATTGATGCAAATGCGCAGCATTAATAGGTTCCCTAAGGGGCGTTCCACCAAGTTGCGTTAAGAGATAAGCACCAGACCCATAATTGTTATCAACTACGTAAGGTCCCAACCAATTAGGGTTTAACTTATCTTTGTCTTCATTGTCAGCACTAGCAGTTCATTGAATTTAAATAAAAACAAAATTGCCCTTAGAAAATGATCGAGGGATAACATGAATGTTGTGTTTGTGTTGTAATTGTTTAATGTGAGCTTGGAGATGTTCAAGAGTGTTAATGCACTATTCATTGAGCATCTCAAGTTGATGTAATCGTTGTGCTTTATAAGTGTCAACATCAAAAAAATCACGGAGCAACTCACAAAGTAGGAATTTCTAACTCCAAGGGCATAATCGTATCAGTACCATAAACAAGGTTGTAAGGGGTATTTACTGTGGATGATTGAATATTAGTTCTATAAGCCCAAAGCACGTAAGATAGTTGTGTATGCCAGTCTTTATGATTGTTGCTAATAGTTTTTTTAAGGATTTGTTCGAGAAGTTTATTAGTATTCTCAGCTTGTCAATTGGATTGCGGATAATACGGTGTAGAGAAACAATGTTGAATATTAAATGTTTCAAGAAATTTTTGAACTTCACTATTCTTAAATGGCATTCCATTGTTTGAAACAGTCGTGGAAGGCATCCCAAAGTGAGCAATTATGTGTTCCAAGATGAAACAAAAAATTGCTTCAGCGGTTGTAGAGCGAAGGGGAATAGCTTCCACCCATTTTGTGAAATAGTTTGTTGTGGTTATAAAAAACGTATGTCCAGCGGAAGAAGGCAATGAAATTTTTCCAATAAGATCTGACCCCCATATTGAAAATAGCCAAATGGGAACATTGGCATGAAGCTCAGCAACAGGAGCGTTGATAAAATTGCTATGCTCTTGAAATTTGTGACATTGTTTAACATAGGTGAAGCAATCCTTCTCCATATGTCACTAATGATAACAGATACGAATAAGTTTTTGCACCAGCGAGCGACCTCCAAAATGACCTCCACAGGCACTAGCATGAGCCTGTTCAAGAACTATAGGGATTTCATAATCTTTAGGATAGCATAATAGGATACCATTGAAGTATCTTCTATACAACGTGTTGGTAAGGATGACATATTTAGTTGCAAGTTTACATAAGTTCTTTCAAGTATTCATTGTGGTAGGTTCGAGAATGGTACCATCTTTCAAGTACTTGTTTATTGTATCGTACCATTAACATGAACTATCATGAGTTATTGCCAAAATTTCTTCTAGCGGAGTATCAATCGAAGGTTTGGTGATGGGATGGATAATAAAGGTGAAATTGGTGGAAGGATCAAATGGGGAAATGAGAGAAGTTGTACTTGCCATTGCATCCACTTGTCAATTATCTCTATGTGGGATGTTATCAATGGTGAATGAGTCAAATTTTTCTAACAGTCTTAGTATAAGATCCTTGTATTTTAATAATTTATCATTTTTAGTTTGATATATTCCATTGATTTTTTTTATGAAAAATTGTGAATCACCAAATATTTTAATATGTTTACAGTGAAGAGATAAAGCAACATGCAGACCTGCAATCAATGCCTCATACTTAGTTGTATTATTTGTGCATAGGAAATTTAATCAATAAGATAAAGGAATAGGTTTGCCATTGGGTGGAATTAGTATCACGCTAGCACCAGAACCTATTCTACACTTAGATCCATCAAAAAGTAGCTCCCATGGTTTAATGTCAGTGGATAAGACATGAACAACATGGAAGGAATCAGGAATAGGAAAATCAGAGGGTGAAGGAGAATGATCAGCTAAGTGATCGGTTAAGGCTTGGCATTTGATTGCTTTTTGGGAAACAAATTTAAGGTCAAACTCAATTAACAAAATTACCCACTTAGCTAATTGTCTTGAAAGATCAGTCTTGTTGAAAAGATATCTAAGAGGATCAAATTTTATGACAACTTGTACTTTAGCATTTAGTAAATAATGTCGCAACTTACTAGTAGCGAATACAAGAGCCAAACATTGTTTTTCAATTGGTGAATATCATGCCTCATAGTCAATTAAGGTGTGGCTAATGTAATAAATAGAATTTTTTTTACCATGATCGTTGTGTTGAGCCAACAATGTTGCAAGAGCATGGGTAGATGCAGTGATGTACAAGATAAATGGTCTATGCGGCACAATAGGTTGTAAAATAGGTGGAGTGGCTAAATATTCCTTTAGACTCTCAAAAGCCTATTTACAATCCTCATCCCAAGCAAAAGGGTGCCCTTTTTAAGGATATGTGTGAAAGGTAATGTGTGATCGGCTAAAGATGCAATGAAATGACAAATAGCTTGAATTTGTCATTGCAACGTACGCAACTGAGAAATATTCCAAGGAGGTGGCATGTTAATGATTGCATCAATTTTCTTTGTGTCCACCTCAATGCCTCTGTGAGATATGACAAACCCTAGGAGTTTACCACTATCTACACCAAAGATACTTTTTTGGATTTAATCGCATGTTGTAGCGTTTTATGCGTTCAAAGATTTTATGAAGGACATGCACATTGTCTTGTCATGTTAATGATTTAGTGAGGATATTGAATTGACATAATCTTCTAAAATTTTGTGAATATAATCATGAAATATTAGTGTCATTGTACATTGATAAGTTGTGTCGATGTTTTTTAAAATGAAGGGTATCACAACCCAAAAAAATGTTCCCCAAACCATTGTAAAGATAGTTTTGTATTGATCTTGAGGATTAATAAGGATTTGATTATAACCAGAAAAATCCATCCATGAATAACAACAAGGCATATCCAGTAGTTGAATCCATGATCATATCTATATTAGGAAGCTAAAAATCATATTTTAAAGAGGCTTTAGTCAAGTCTCAAAAATTTATGCAGATCCTAATATGATTATCGGGTTTTGCAACTCTAACAATGTTTGAGATCCAAGGAGAATAATCAATAGGTTTAATAAAGCCTGCATCAAGAAGTTTCTTGAGTTCCTCTTTAACACACAGGGCTACATTAGGGTGCATTTTATGGATCTTTTGATGGATGGGTTTAGCATTTACAACAAGAACAATGTTATGCATCACAATTTTTGGGTAAATTCCTGGCATATCAAAATATTTCCAGGCAAAATTTTTAGGAAAATCATGAAGTAAAGTGGTGGTATCTTCTTGTTCCTCATCATCAAGGAACTTTCCAATCTTAATAAATTTGTCTTTATCATGAAAATCCATGAGCACATTAATTTTATCTCCTAAAGGAATTGCATTGGATTTAGGACTTTTAGATTCAAAAAATTCTTTAGTGATATCATTGGCTTCTTGCTCGGTAACGTTCAAAGCACGAGAAATTTGTTTCATGTAAGTAAGCAAGGATGGGGTATCATAAATGCTAAACATTTGTTTCAAAGCCTCATCACTATCAACATATTTCCATGAAGGCAGTAAGGTTATATTGAGCAAATCGGGATGTTTGATTGTGATTTTGTGTTGCGGGTGACATGTTATAACGTTAATGTTTAAAGATGGTCGTTGAGTAGCATTGGTTGTTTTAGAAAAAGAACATCTGAATCTAGTTTTTTTCTTGTGTATTAGGTTTAATAGGGACATGAATACCTTGTTCATGTTTTCCACACCCTTTTCCAATATCTAGCCTAATTGTCTTACAAATTTATAGCCTTTTCCATAAAGTCGTTTCATTTCACATGAGCTAGGCAGGGATTGGTAATCTATCTCATCAAAATTTATTGTGTTTGTTGCATTGTCATCCATATTGTAGGAGATAGATTCTTTAGATGATTGTTTAGAGTTTTGAGTGGACATAATTGTTGGTTCTTCTTGTTTCACATCTTTCTTTTGTGTGAGGATATATTTGTGCATAAACAAGGGTGTTAATTCTAAGGATCCCCAATCATCACCAAATAATTTAGATACTATCTCTATATCACTATGTTCAATTGCAAGAGGGTATATGTTAGAGGTTGGAATTAATGTTTTCAAAGGACTTGTAACCCCTTTTTCAAGATGCAAGCAAATTTTAGGCTCGGGATCTATTTCAATTTGATAAATATGATTGTTGTAAACATATTTCATGAGATCATGAAGTGTTCAAGGCACTGCATTCATCTTGTGAATCCATGGTCAGCCTAAGAGAAGATTATATGAAAGATCATAAGGCATGACATGGATAGGAGTTTGCAAAGTAGCCACCCCAATCGTAATAGGTAAAGTAATTATCCCAAGCGGTTGCTTTGTTGTATTATCAAATCCTAGAATAGAGACAGGACCAAGTATTATTTGTGACCTATCAACTTTTAATCGATCAAGGAGACTCACACTACACACATTAAGGGAAAAACCATTATCTATGAGAGTTTTTTTTATACCTATGCAATTGAATCTAGCAATTATCATAAAGGCATCGTGTTCTTCACACAACTCAAAAGGAGGGAGCTCATGTTGGTGAAAAGTAATGTTGAGATTGTGTCTTTGTATGATAGTTACCACATCATTTAGAGTGGTACCAGGAGGAATTGTGAATTTTTTTTAGAGAAATTTGAAGAATGTTGTTATAGTTTGGTGAGGTTTGAAGGAAATCACAAAGGGAAATTTTGGTAGGAGTATTCTTTAATTGTTCAACAAGATCATACTCCTTGGTGTGTAGGTTATAGCGAGGAGCACTAGGTAGATTAGGTAAAGGTAAGGAAGGTTGATGTGGTTGTGGCGATTGCGAGTTGTTTCGAGTGTTATATGTATAAACAATAGTATCATTACTAGATTTTTGTGATGCATTGGTGTTAGGCGGTTAAAGGTTGTACCGAGGTTGATTAGAGGGATGAAGCAGATGTGAGGGTGGGTAAAGGATAAGTTTAGGTTGAATTACATTAATTTCTTTGATTGTAGAGGTCTCATAGCAAACCAAAGCGGATGAGTTAGATGAGATGAAGTCTTGAAGAGACTCATCTAGAAAATACAAATCATCACTACTAAAAGGTTTGGGAGATAAATGATCGTCAACTGGTTTAGGACGTTCAAAAAAAGCACTAGAGGTGTTAACATTTTCTATCGTGAGTTGGTTACCACAAACCTTATTGGATGACTCATGCGAGATGAAGTCTTGGAGGGCTTCATCTAACAAATCAAAGTCATCACAATCAAAATATTTTAGGGGGAGTTTATCATTAAGGGGTTTAGGTTTCTCATTGCAAGCATTAGAGGATGAAGTGAGTAAGAGGATGCCCTTAAGGGCTTCATCTAACTTATCAACATCATCACTACTAAGTGGCTTGGATGAGATGTCGTTTTGAATTTAAATCATGTGTTTAATTGGATCATTTGATGTGTTGTGTGATTAGTTATGGATTTTTTCTAGAGTTTCCTTAATGTAAGTTGATCGAAAAGGACTACGAAATATTACTAAAAATGGAACTTGCAAAATTCTAAGACTATCCATAAATGTCATGAAAATCAAGGAAATTTATGCTAAGAAAATAGAAATAACTGAATGGTAATAGAATGATAATCACAAAAAACAAAAAGATGCAGTGCAAGAAATTAAAATTTGGAAATGCTGATGCAAAACTGTAGAGGGACTAATTCGCCGTAGGTGGCGAATGAGTCCTAGGAAATGAATTTTTTTTATTTTTCTTATTTTTTTGTATTTTCTATAAGATTACAAGTTTGTACAATGCAAATACAGAATGTAGATGTAGAAAGTTGGAATAATTGAATGATATGCAATGATGAAAACTAAAGAATGTTGGCACTAATGCAATATTTAAGACACCTAAAGATGTAAAACAATGCAATATTATGAAATAATGAAGACCTAAGATGAAATTAGAAATTTAAAGTAGAATGATGTTATGTTCAAGATTCGGGTTCACCAAAATGAGTTGTAGATTTTTGGCTCCTATGGACAACTCTTGCACTTCTAGGGTTTTTCACCTAAAAGGAGAGAGATAGGAGGAAAAAATGCTAATGGTTCATTCAATTAATCTTATGTGCAATGTTATCTTTACCTAAATGAAGTTAACTATATGCAATTGGTTAATCTAAATGAATGAAAATGAATGCAAAACTAAGATTTACACTATGTTTGAAAACAGACTGTGATATGCAAAAAGCATGAAAGAATGAACAAAAATGCAAATTAACCTAAAAAGAAAGTTGTTTCTCAGTATGTGTGCACTTGGAAAATTTTAGATGACTAAAGAATAATTTGGAAAATTGACGAAGATTATCTTTTGGCTAACTGAGACTCATTCGCCACCTTGGGAAAATCAGTCCCAGATTAGGACTTTTCTGCACATAATCTATTTTCTGATAGTCAAGAACCTGGATATGAATCTAACTTAATTTTGAACCTTAGGAGGGACTCATTCGCCAAGCATGGAAAATTAGTCCACCTTGGAATTTCTACAACTTCAAAATTTTGTTTTGTACCTTGACACCTTTACAACATTTCTGACAGAAACCCGATCTTAGATCTCAAAAAAATCTAATAGCTTTAAAATGTTTTTCTAACGGGGGGTTTTCCTTGGTCAAACCCCTAGTTGCGTAATTAAACCTTGAATAGAGAAAAATCTGAGTAAACCCTAAACTTAGATGTGTTAAAGGCTAGGAAAGTTTGAATCATAACAAAAACCCTATTTTATCGATCTAGAATAAGACATGCAAAGATGATTCATATGATGCAAGATCTCAACCCTAGAAACCTTACAACACATGAAAAATAGGAATGAAATGACATGTAAATGATAAAAAATAAGATGCAAACCTTAATTTGAAAATAGTGTGAAAATGGAAGATGAAATTAATAGGAAACCAAGTCCTTAGGCATGATTTGGTGACTAGTTGCACCTCTTCACCCTAGATTTCTTCATGATTAACCATATGAATCCATCATCAACCCTTTGCAATTTTGGATCTTGACAATAGAAGTGAGCTTCAAGACCTACAAAAGCCCTAGTTTATTGTCCTAAAACTTCAACGTTTGCTAATGAAACTTGTTATGGAAGACTTAACTCTAAAATTGCTCTTGAGATATGATTTAAAAAGATGATCAAAAGATGTGTGAAATGACTTGAAATGAGTATTTATAAGCAATAACACCTTATTTTCAAGTTAATTAGACCTAAGAGGCTAGCATTTACCCGAAATAAAAGTTAAATTAATTAATTTCCTACTTAATTTTGAATTTTCCCTCAAAGGGGACTCATTCGCCACCCTTGGTGAATGGGTCCCACCAAAGGGGACTCATTCACCCAAGGTGGAAAATGGGTCCCACTACTATTATTTGAAGGTGGGTTTTTAGGGTATGATGTAATTAAATGTTGTTTGTCAAGTTTTATGTGATTTCTCAGGTAAAACAGGCCTCTAGATCAAAATTAATGGGTCTAAGGGGCCTATAAATGTTGTTTTGAAGGGAAATGATGTGAAGGGACTCAAAATTGGGTCTAATTATGTGTGCAATTGTCTCTTTTCTCAAGAGGGTCCAATTTTCTACGGCACAAATGAAAACCCCCAAAGAGGAGTCCAAGGTGATGATGAGTTGGACCCTGATGAAAGAAGGATGGTGAAGATGTTGAAGGTTGTCAGAGGAGAGACCACTGAAGTGAAAATGGAATTTCCCATGTAAAATGGATAGTGAAGAAGTATTGAATTGGATACATGCATTGGACAATTACTTTGAGTACAAGGAGGCAGTAGAAGAACAAAAGGTAAAGTTTGCTAAGAGTAAGTTGAAAGCCCTTGCCCTAACCTGGTGGAACTATGTATAGGAGGAGAGAGTGAAAAATGGAAAAGAAAAGATAAATTCATGGGATAGGATGGTGTCTAAGGTTAAGATCCAATTCTTTCCTGGTGACCATGCCATTCAAACATTTAGGATGTTGCAAAACTTAAAGAAAAATGAGATGGATGTTATGGTCTACACAGAGGAGTTCCTTAAATTGATCCTTAGAGCGGATCATGTTGAAGATGAGGTTGAGAAGATAGAAAGATATATGAATGGACTAAGGTTCAACATTCAGGAAAAAATTGAGTCTTGCCACATCTAGAATAATGGAAGAGTCCTTTCAGTTGATTGTTAGGGTAGAAGAGAAATTAAAAAGAAGGCAGGAAAAACAAAGTACATGAAGGGGAAAGAACTTCAAGGGAAAAGGATCTTTTGGTGGAAGAGGACAAACACAAAAATCACAAGGTGAGTCAAGTGGCAATAAAGAACAAGGCTCAAAGTCAAGAGGTGGATTAAGAGGTAGAAGACCTAATGGTAGAGGAAAATTTGGAGGACAAGGAAAAGGTTCAAACACCTTTTTAGGGAGATGCACTATTAGTGTAACCAATTTGTTCATCAAGCATGGAAATGCCCGAAGACGCAACCTTCAACATCTCATGGTGGTGAAAGGAGAACATAGTTGGTGCAAGAGGAGGATTGTGAGAGTGTTAACTCTCTTTCTCAGCATGATGCTCTAGAGGTTGGACAAAATATGATGATGAGAAGAACACTACTCAAGGTTCTTGTGGTGAAGGAACCCCCAGAAAGAAAATCTTTGTTCAGAATAACTTGCAAATCACAAGGCAAGGTATGTAAGGATGTTGTAGATTCTAGTTCAATTGATAATTTAGTTTCTTTGGAGATGGTTGAAAAATTAAATATGAAAAGGATTCCACACCCCATGCCTAGGTATATGCAGGATCATCATGGAAAAAAAAAGCCTTTAAGTGGCGAAAAAATTAGAAAATTAAGAGTTAGGCAACTTGACATAAAAATTTCAATAATTTATCAATATTATTTCAAAAATATGTAAGAATAGAATCTGTAGCAAATTGAATTTAGTTTCTCAACTACTAGGTTTTTTTTTTTTTTAAATCTATTTGATGAAAATTTGAAATTTCAATGCAGTAGTAGTTAAATTTCAAGGAAAAAATAAGAAGTAGGTGTTTGTCTGACCACCCTAACCATAATAAAATGATAATATTTTTTTATAATATTTTAGATATAAGTAGAGAACTCATGTCCCAATGTGAAGCATATTTTTTTATAATTTTTTTCTGATTAAATAATTAATTATCAATTTTTTATTACAACTTTTAAAAAATATAAAAAATTGAATGTCTAACCACCTTAACTTCATCAAAACTTCATGAAATTCACTTTTTTTAATCCTATAGTATGTCAAGCATAGAATGTGACGCATGTTTTGGATTCAAAAAATGTGATATTGTTTGAAAGCTATAGATGTTTTTCAATTAGCCTATCAATCAGGACTTTAGTAGTAATTTGAATAGAAAATGAATAATAATTATTTATTAAATTAAAAGTAAAGCATAATTTATATTGGTGGAAAGTTGAGAATGTACTTTAAAAACCCTTTTCATTTCATCAATTTTGGGTTAAAAAAAAGTCGTCAGCCACATACCCTACACATACCCATCATATCACCACTTTTTGGCCCATCATGATCCTGCACATACCCACCTTATAAGGTTTCTTGGCTGAATAAGGGTCAACAAGTCTTGGTCAATGAAAAAACATGGGCAGAGTTTAACATTGGGGGATATAAAGACAAGATCTTGTGTGACATCATCGCCATGGATGTTTGTCACTTGCTGCTAGGAAGACCCTAACAATATGATAGAAAATCAAAACATGATGGGAAGAAAAACACATATGTGATTGAAAAAGATGGTGCGTCCTTTACCCTCACTCCTTTGCAAGATGACAATGTGGATACTCAAGTTGGGTCAAGTGTCATGTTAGTTAGGGAGCAAGAATTCTTGAAAACAATGAAAGAGGAAGGTGGTCAGGGGTATGCAATCATAATCAAACCCAATTTTTTTTTTACAGCAACAACCATGGAAAATGTGCCCAAGGAAGTAAAAACTTTGTTGAATAAGTATCAAGACATAGTTGTTGATGAACTCCCTAGTTCTTTGCCACCCATCAGAGATGTGAGCCACCACATAGACTTTATAACAGGTGCAAACTTACCCAATAAGGCTACATACAAGATGGCTCCTCAACAAAACAAAGAAATAAGGAAACAAATTCAAGAATTGTTAGATAAGGGTCTCATAAAGGAAATTTTAAGTCCATGTATTGTTCCTACAGTGTTGGAACCTAAAAAAGGTGGGGATTGGAGAATGTGCACCGGTTCAAGGGCAATCAACAAAATCACTATAAGGTATAGGTTCCCAATACCTAGAATGGAGGATTAGATGGATTGTTTGGGAGGAGCTTGCTATTTTTCAAAAATTTACCTCAAAAGTGGCTATCATCAAGTTAGGAAAAGAGAAGGGGATGAGTGCAAAACTTCCTTTAAAACCAATGAGGCACTACATGAATGGATTGTAATTCCCTTTGGATTTTCAACTGCTCCAAGCACTTTTATGAGGTTAATGAATGATATTTTAAAGCGGGTATGTGCAGGATCATAATGGGCCAAAAAGTGGCGATATGATGGGTATGTGTAGGGTATGTAGCTGACAAACTTTTTTTACCCTAAATAGATGAAACAAAAAGGGTTTTTAAAGGAGATTCTTAGCTTTCCACAAATATAAATTATGCTTTACTCTGAACTTCATAAATTATTATTATTCATTTTCTATTTGAATTATGACTAAAGTCCTGATTGATAGGCTGATTGAGAAACATCTATAGCTTTCAAATGGTATCACATTTTTTGAATCTAAAACATCTATCACATTCTATGCTTCACATACTATAAGATTAAAAAAAATGAATTTCATTAAGTTTTGACCAAGTTAAGGTGGTCAAACATACGAGTTTTTATATTTTTTAAAATTTGTAATAAAAAATTCATAATTAATTATTTACTTGGAAAAAATTGCAAAAAAATATGCATCACATTGGGACATGACCCCTCTACTTATATCTAAAATCGTATAAAAAAATACTATCATTTTATTTTGGTTAGGGTGGTAAGACAGACAACTACTTATTTTTTCTCTAAAATTTAAGTACTACTGCATTGAAATTTCAAATTTTCACCAAATAGATTTATTTATTTTTAAATAAATCTAGTAGTTTAGAAACTACATTCAATTTGTTATAGATTTTATTCTTACATATTTTTGAAATAATATAGATAACTTATTTGAATTTTTACGTCAAGTTTCCTAACTCTAATTTTTCTAAATTTTTTGCTACTTAAGGGCCTGTTTTTTCCATGATGATCCTGCACATACCCAAGCCTTTCATAACAATTTTTTTTGTTGTATACTTGGATGATATTCTTTTGTTTATTAAGACCAAAGAATAACACTTGCAATATATTTACATGGTTTTATAGAAGTTAAATGAAGAGAAGTTGATGATAAATCTCAAAAAATATGATTTCATAAAAGAGGAACTAGTGTACTTTGGTTTTGTCATCTCTAAAGGTTCATGGAAGATGGATCCCACCAAAGTAGAAGAAATTATTAGTTTGCCACTCTAAAATCAGTAGGGGAGGTAAGAAGCTTTCATGGTCTTGCTAGTTTCTATAGGAAATTTATAAATAATTCTAGTCATATTTGCTCTCCAATTATTGACACCATCAAAGGGGACAAAAGGAAAAGGTTTCAATGGACTGATGTGGCAAAGAAAAACATTCAATATCTGGAAAAAAGAGTGGCACAACAACCTATCCTTGCATTTCCTGATTTCAACAAAGTCTTCACAATAGAGTGTAATGCAAGTGGGTTTGCAATTGGTGCAGTCTTGATTCAAGAGGGTAGACCTATAGCATTTTTTAGTGAAAAGCTTAATGAGGCCAAAAGGAAGTATTCCTCATATGATTTGTAATTGTATGCAATGGTCTAAGCAATGAAAAAGTGGAGACATTATCTCCTTCCCAAGGAATTTATTATTTTCACTAGAAATCATGCTTTGAGTTTCTTGAATATCCAGAACAAGTTGAGCCATAGACATATGAAATGGGTGGAGTAATTACAAAGCTATAGTTTTAGAATAAAGCACAAAAAAGGACAGTCAAACAAGGTGGTGGATGCCTTGAGTAGAAGGTCAATGTTGGTGCAAGAAATTCAACTTCAAAGTGTGAGAATAGATTCCTTGAAAGGTATGTATGAAGGATATGAAGACTTCAAAGACGTATATGTTGTTTGTGATTAGTTGAAGGGTGCTTTTCATGATGAATATTTTGATTTTTTGTTACAAGATGGATTATTGTTCAAGGGTGGCCAGTTATGTATTCCAAAGTGCTCCATGAGAACTAACTTGATAAAAGAGAAACATTGTGGAAGCTTAGGAGGTCATTTTGGGGTGGATTAAACATTGGAATATGTAAGGAGATTTTACTATTTTCCAGAACTGCAAGTGGATGTTAGAAAATTTGTGCAAAATTGTGTAATTCTCCAAAGTGCAAAGGGTTCCAATTCAAATGCAAGTCTTTACCAACCCAAGTTACTAATACCTAATAGACCATGGGAGTCTCTCAATATGGATTTTGTGTTAGGTTTTCCAAAAACTCAGAGGGGTTATGATAGTGTGTTTGTTGTGGTTGATAGATTTATTAAAATGGCTCATTTTATTCCATGTAAGTGCACAAGTGATGCTTCTTATATTTTAGGGTTATTTTTCAAAGAGATAGTTAGAATTCATGTTCTACCATTGACAATTGTGTCAGATATGGATTCAAAGTTTGTAGGTCACTTTTGGAGGACCCTTTGGAGGAAGCTTCAAACAAACTTGACCTTTAGTACTATGTATCACCCACAAATGGATGGGAAGAATGAAGTATTCAATATATCACTTGGAATTTTTCTTAGGAATCTCACAAAGGAACATGGACAATAATGGGACTTGGTTCTTTCACAAGCTGAGTATGCCTATAATGATTCTATCAATAGGAGCATTGGGAGAAGCCCGTTTGCAGTGGTATATGGATTGAAACCTAGAGATGTTTTTGAGCTCAGGGATTTGAGTGGAATGGAGAAAGGAGTGTTGAGGGAGAATAATTTGCAGAGGCCATGGGGGAAATACACCAGTGGGTTAGAGAAAACCTTCAAAAAAGTGTTGAAAAATACAAGAAACATGTAGATTTGAGAAGAGATGTTCAATTCAATGTGGGAGATTTAGGACTTGCATATTTGAGGAAGGAAATTTTTCCAAAAGTAAATTACACAAAGTTACAGATGAATAAAATTGGGCCATGCAAGGTGGTCCACAAATTTGGTGAAAATGCTTATGTGATAGAACTCTCTCTTGGAGTTGCTATCTCTCCAATCTTTAATGTTTTTGACCTTTATCCTTTCAAAGGATTTGTGTTTGCAGGTGAAGAAGCATGTGAATTTGAGGTTTAGGATTAAGATTGGGTCAAGGACCTACCACCAAGTCATCCTTTGAAGCTTGAGAGTATTTTGGACACAAAGGAGCTGAAGAGAACAAGGCACAAAGTGTATAATGAATATCTTGTGAAATGGAAAGGTCTCCCTCATGAAGATTCAACATGGATGATAGAGGAGGACATTAAAAGGCATGGAATAGTTGTTCAAGAGCTTATATCAAGTGGAGCTTGAGATTCTTTTGTCCCCAGGTGTATGGTGCAGTGGCATCTAGTCAATTTGTCAATTTTGGTCTAGTCTTAGAATTTTGGGTGTTTTGAGTCATGATGGATGTAATAAGATCATAATAGACCATTTTCAATGTATTGGGTCTCATGGGGTCGAGTTGAACACATTTTTTCTTTTTTGTAAATGTTGTCAAAAGTTGCTTTGCAACATTGCAATGTTGTCATGTTTTGGAAGTTCAACGGTCATTTTGTTTAAACGTTAGTAATGAAGCATTATTTTGTTGTTGAAAAAGTTTAAATAGGCCTCACAATCTTTGAGGCAAGGTTCTAAAGTGTATTTGAAGTGGGTGATCCCACAATAGTGGCTTACAATTTTTTGCCAAACTAGACACTTAAGTAATTTTTTTAACTAAATCTTCACTTTCGAGCACCTATAGCAGCTACACCGTGAGGAATTTGAAGATGATGCAAACTAGAATTTCATGAAATTTTTTCTGTAGATTCTAAATATATTTTTTTCAATTTTTTGGAATCAAATTGCACTTCTTTTTCCATCTCCCTCTAAAACTAGTTTTTTTCAGAAAACAACATTTTTAAAAAGTGACGCTCACCATATAACATATAACTTTTTTTCCATGAAGGATAAAATTATAACTCTTTTAAATTTAGATTTGTAACAGGTAAGTGCACCAAGATGGTTCCCAAAAAAGGGGCTTAAGTGGCCACTTTTTTTCTGAAATCAGGAAATACTGACCTTGGACGTGAAATTGAGGATAGCTACACTCAAAAATTTTTGATGGAACAAAAACAAGGACCGCAGTGCTCCGAGTCTACTTTCTAAACTACTAATTTATTTTGAAAATGGTTGAGATTAAGGGGTTCAAAAGAGGGACACACACAAATTGCTGTTGTTTCTGTCAGAAAAACATAACATAGCAACTCTTGTGTGACCCGAGCACGGTGGACTTTTTTAGTATTTTTAAAATCACTCTAGTCAGAAGTTAGATAATAGTATGTAGTAAGGATTGATATTTCTAATAATTTTTAATGAATATTTGATTTTTTATTAATTTTCTAAGTGGGCACTTCCTAAAAAGCAGAATTTTGGCCATGCTCCCCCTCAAATTTTTTGAAACTCATAGATTTTTTTAAAATTTTATTTTTTTTAAATTGTAGAATGGAGTCTAGTTTCTAAAAATATAATTTATTTCAAATTTTGATGAACGGTTAATTTATAGCGAAAGAAATACCAAACACTACTTTTTGAAGAAAAACAGACATACAATCAAAAGAAATTATGGATGAAAGGTTTAACATTGTTAGAAAGTGAAAAAAATTACATCGTTGGAAACCTAATAAAGAACCTAACATTACCCATGTCCTCAATTTTCTTGATATTGAACCAGATGCAATCTTGATGGTGAGCACGAACCCGATTATGTGAAAATTTGTTGAATTTGGAAAAAAACACGTCTCTGGTCTTTGGGAATGCCCTCCAAGCCTTTGGGTTGGTATTCCA
>VDFB02176102.1:0-14104 GCA_007258455.2 Sequoia sempervirens | reverse complement strand
CATTCCCTTTTGTCATCACTATTGTACCTCTCCAATTTATTCTCTTTTGATATTTTCTTTCAATCCTTCTTTTATTTTAATTTGATTATCATTTTTATTATTATTTTTTTATAGTAATTTCATCTTTTTATTCAGATAATATCTATTATTTATTTTTAATTAAGTAATTGTAACATAATTAATAACAATTCAATGAATGTCTTTAATTTTATTATTTTAACAAATTTTTCTTCATTATATTTCTAATTACATTATTTTAAGACTCCAATATTTATAATACTTATATTTCATTAATTTTAACTTGTTATTAAAATATAATATTTTCTCCAATAAATGTATTAATTCTCTCATTTTTTTATTGTTACATTTCGTTCTCTATTTAATATATATATATATATATTATTATTTTTTTCTCAATTTATATAATCTATAATGCTAAATTTTATTATAAAAATTAGTTATTATCATTTCTTTTTATTTTAATTTATTTTATCATCTATGATAGTATTTAAGAATGTTTTTTTTATAATTGTGTGAGTTTTTATTAATATTTTTAATTATACTTCATGACCTATCATCAAAATTACAATAATAAATAGATTGCAAACACTTTCTCAAAAAAGAGGGAGGAAAAAGAAAATTGAATGAAAATTAGAGAAAAAACACAAGAAAAAAAGTCACCAAACAAATAAAAAGTTGAGTGTATATGAACATATGTATGTATATATTTGTACATATGTACATATATATAGATGTATACATGTATAGATATATACATACATATACATACATAAACACATATGCACACACATACACATACATGCATATGCATACACACACATATATACATATATAGACATATATTATTATAAATATAAGAAAATAAATATTATTCATAAATATTAAAATTTATAATATTCTAGTTTAATATAATAGATACTACCCCCTTGGTAGCATCTTATTGATATATTTTTTAGTAATATTTTAATATTATTTTTATAAATAAGCATGAATTAATTTAAATATTATTTATGTTCTATAATTTGCATTAATGTGATTATTGACATAAAAGTTATTTTTATATTAATAGAATTTTTTTGTAGTATTAATATGGTTATAATATTAATGTTAATAGTTTATTAAAAACAATATTAATAATTAAATTAGAAAGGATAAAATAAAAACATAATATTAATGTTTTTGATATAAAAAGCAACAAAACTAGGGTGATGTCCCTTTAGTACAAGGCCCCACAGGTCATCAACAACAGAGTAACACTAACAACACATTAACAACAAGGTCTACAAACCTAACCAACACCCTAAACATTTCATATCAAAAAACATTTCCAAATCATAGCACAAACACTAATACTAATACTAATGTCCATTATGAAATCATGATTTAAAGCAGTCTTAACCACAGACCACCAAAGGTCATGCCAATCATAAGAAAACATAAAAACAATATCAATATCTTTAGTGAAATAAAACATAAACAATGGCCATTAAGGCCAGGGCCATCCTAAAAACAAAACCACCCATGACCCTAATCCTTCTTTCCACTGCATGACTTGATTAAAGTTATGGTAGCCCAATCTTCAATGAGGAACTTAAGAAGTTCCTTGCTGACAGCTTCCTCCTCCACATTGTCAGTGGATTTTTCCTTTTGCAATAGACACAGAGTGGTGGCAGACCTGTGCATGATCTTTAGTGTGAATCGTCTGACATCTTGCAACCTTTTCTCCAAACTTTCCACTTTGCATTTAAGGTTGTCAACCTCCTCCCAAACAACATCCTATTTGCTACAAGCTTCCTCCATGGGGGCCTTTCCCTCAACAATGTTTGAGGCCCTAGTCTTGACCTCCTTGACCCTAACACTGGCAAGACCCAAGGAAACCCTTTTAAGAATTTCAAAAACATGGGAGGAGCTACTAGTAGAAACTGAATGGGCCTCCATAATATCCTTTTCCTCTTTACTCTTGCTCTCACTCTCATCACCATTATCAGACTCTAAGGCCTCCTTAAAAATCTTTTCTCTTTCTTGTTTGGTGACCAGTCTACTTGACCTTTAGGGGAAACTAGTCTCCTCAATAATCTAAATGTTGGAGTCAATTTGTTGTAGACTAAATTTGGTTTTCTTTGAGGCTTTGGCTTTAGTTTTTGGGGTAGGAGAAATATGTTTGTTATCATCTTTCTTCACAATAGGCCCCCGATTTGGAGATGTGTCCTGGGGAGGGGCTTTTGCAGTAGGTTTTTTTATACATTTTTTCTTACTGGGGCCAGGGGTATCCATAATGCTAGTAGAAGGAGGAGCAGAAGAGACCGGGGCCTCTTCAATAGTAATAGGCTGAGGAGGGCATAGGGCAAGGTGGAAATGGTAGAGCCTGGACATAAGCCCTTGGTGGAGAATGGTGAAATTCCTATCTGAGCTCATGACTTCAACCACATAAAGCATAGTATTTTCAAGAGAATGTAAAAGGAAAAACAAAATGGAGATATTGTTGTGGTTTCTAAGGTGATTAAGGAAATTAAAATGGTAATAATAATACACACCGTATCTCCCCTCAAGAGTGAAATACTTCATCACCACCATGAATTTTTTTTCCCATGGCTCTGGAAGCGCCTCATGGTCATAGCCCCCACACAACTTGACAAGTTTCTCATAACCCTAGAAGAACAGGTTGAGACTGGTCTGGTCGACGACTTTGCTATTTTTTTCCATTTATGCCTGTCCATTGCAAGTCTCGTGGCCTTAGCAATTACCTCCTCATTAACTACAAAATAAATTCTCCCCATAGTCACCCTTCTGGCATCCCAAGAGGTGGAAAATTGTTTGGAGAGGCCCTCGTCAAACCTAGACATGCACTCCATGAATTGGGAAAATCCACCCTCCTTGCAAATATGCCAGATGGTGCCATATGTCTTCCATTCATCACATTTTTCTGACTCAACACACACCCAGTCACCACCCATTACACCAGCAAGAATGTAGCAAAAAACCAGAATAGTGAAAGGCAGAAAGAAAATGCAAGTGAAAAATGCAGAGTAGTTGCGATAAAATCCCAATTTGGAAATGACCACAAAAAAATGATAGCCAAAAAGCAACTTGTAAATCATGAAATTAAGGAATTTAGTGTCACTTCTCATATCTAGCGCAAGCTTGGCAGTTCCCTTGTGTGAGCAGTCCAAGGCCCGATAAAAAATGAGGGTGATAATAAATTTGGACAACCCAAAGAATCGAACAAAATCTACAGGGCTGATGGGATTATCACTAAAATCGAGGAGGTTCAAAAAATAATGACCCCATTGACCATTAGGTTCATCATGACATGTCCCGATGGTGATCCAACAAGGGAAGTACATGCCACAAGGTGAATCCTTCACATCATTCTTCCCGCTCAACTGCCAAATTTTCAAATATAGGCTCCCGCCAACATCACTAACAAAAGTTAGTAAACTCCACACCAGGGCCAAAAGATATAGTTTGTTAGCAACCATGATGGACGTCATTTGAATCATTCCTCAAAAGTGACAATGTGGAAGGGGGAAAAGAGTATTCCTTCCTCCAACACCGTAGACTCTCCTAATCAAGTCCCACCATTGCCAAACTGTCAGCAACTGCATTTCCTTCCCTGAAGACATGCTGAAGAGTGAACTCCTCTAAAAAAATAAGAAGAGAACAAATGTCCTCAATTATCCCTTGGATTGACCATCCAACAACCATTGTGACTTTCATGGCTTCCACTATTAGTTGAGAGTCAACCTCAATTTCCAAGGACTTGATGTTGATTGGCAACACAAATTTGAGGCCTCAAAGGAGTGCCATACTTTTCACCTGATTACTTGTGTGTTCTTTTAGATTCCCTAAGTAGGAAACAACCAAACAACCATTATGGTCTGTAATGATACCACCCCCAGCTGATTTCCCAACTCTGGCTGCCCCATCAAAATTCAACTTGCACCAGGGCGGTTTAGGGGTTTTCCATTTCATGTTGTTTCTGGAAATCTTCTTGGAGTTGTTGAACTTGTGAAAGTCCTTAGGCAGATTCCAACTATCAATAGTTTTGTCCCAAATTGTTGGGGGACAACTAGGAATCTTCCACTTACAAACAAAAATGTTTTCCAAAAGGAGTTTATTAAGGGTTATTAGCACATTGTCCACACTATTCTCTTTATCCTTGAATATCCTATTGTTCCTTTCTTTCCACAGGCACCAACAAATATGGGGTGGAATTACCTACCAAAGTTTCCTGATAAGAGGATGGTTAGAGGAGAACATCCAATTGATAACGAATTGTTGAATATCCCTGCAGAACACCCATTGGATGTTGAACTTCTGAAAGACGTTTTGCCAAACTTGGGAAGAAAATTGACAATGAATGAAAAGATGGGATATAGTCTCTTCATCCTATTTACAAAGGGTGCACCTGTTGGGAAATTGAAAACCCCTTTTAACAAGGTTATATATCATTAAAAAAAATCCATGAATAAAAGCCCACCAAAAGAAATTGATTTTAGGGATGAGTTGAGAGTTCCAAACCTTCTTCCAACAATTCTCTTCACCTTCAAATTTTAATAGCATATGGTAAGAAGACTTGATCGAAAAGACCCCTGAGTGATTTTTTATCCAAAAATCCCTATCCTCCTTTGGAAAGAGAGGAAGTCTCACCTTATTTAAAAGATCTTGGAGCTCAACAACCTTAGGGAGAAGGTCAGGCCTATCTAAAAAAATCTTCTCTAGAATTTTCCATTTAGCTCTATGGGTAGTATAATCCACAATATGAGTACCAAAGTAAAATTTAGCACGCTCCCGCAAAATATTGAAATTACTATTAGTTAGCGGTCTGTCCCCAATCCAACGGTCCTCCCAGAATCTTATTGATCTCTTGTTTCCAATTTTCCCTTTAATAGGTCTTCCTTCATAAGTGATCTGCACTTTAGAATATTGTTCCAAATTTTTTACCGAAAGGGGAGGCCATTCAAATCTAGAGCCCTAGAAAAATACCCCTGGTTCAGATACTTGGCCCTCATTATAATGCACCATTCAGCTTTCCCCGATACAAGATTCCAACCAATTTTGGCGATGAGGGGTTTGTTCAAATTAGTTATCTTTCTAATCCCAAGACCCCCTTGGATTTTAGGATGATAGACAATGTCCCAATTCACAAGAGCTAACCTTTTTTTATCTTCAACACCAGTCCAAAGGAAGGATCTTTGGATTCTCTCCAGTTTTTCCGCCATGGAACTCAATATTTTGAAGAGGGAGAGGAAGTAGACCAGGATCCCTTGGAGAGAGGTTGAGAGTAATTGCAGTTTACTAGCACTACTAAGAAGCTTACCCTTTCATCTGCAAGCTTCTTTTGCATTCTCTCTAAAATATTACTCCAGAAACTAGGAGTAACCTCCTTCATAGTGAGGAGTAAACCAAGGTAAGTCCCTGGAAGAGTAGCACTTTGATAGCCCAGTATAGATAATATCTTAGCTTGGAGATCAAATTTTGTGTTAAAGAAGTATATACTACTTTTTTGATAATTTATACATTGCCTCGAGGCATTAGCATAGTCATGAAGGAGGCCTTTCCATTCTCTAGCTTCAACCATAGAAGATTTTCCAAAAAGGAAGGTGTCATCCACAAATTGTTGTAGAACTAAGAGGGGGAGGGTGGAGGCAGCTCTAATTCCCTAAATTTTCTCAGAGTGTAGCAAAGATAGAAAATTCCTACTAAGAACTTCTGTGACCATAATGAAAAGATAGGGTGATAGAGGGTCACCTTGCTTAATGCCTTTTCCAGCTTTAAAGAAACCCCAAGGAATCCCATTGACCAAGACAGAATAATGGACTAACTCCACACATTCTTTGACAATTCTAATAACCTTATCATTGAAACCAAATTTAGCAAGAATCGAGTATAGAAATTTCATCTGACCCTATCATAAGCCTTAGAAATGTCTAATTTAAAATCCAAACCTTGATTCTTAGTTTTCTCTATAGAGTGATTTATTTCATGAGTCATAATAGCAACATCAAGGATTTGTCTACCTGGAACAAATCCATTTTGGCATATGTTGATAATCTTGTCCAATAGTGGCTTAATTCGGTTGACTAGGAATTTGGGAAAGATCTTGTAAATAGTGTTGCATAGACTTATAGGCCTAAAGTTGGCCATACACCTCAACTCCTAGTTTTTAGGGAATAATACTATGAAGGTATTATTCAATTTTTTTAGTAGTTTACCTATAATAAAAAGATCTTTGACTGCCATTGTTATATCATAGTTGATGATGTCCCAGTATTCCTAGAAGAAGGCTGGGAGAAAAGCATCAGGCCCCGGGACTTTATAGGCACCCATAGTAAACACAACCATCTTGACTTCTTCCTTTGAAATAGCGTTTAAGAGTTGCAAATTGTCCTCCACACTGATAGTAGAAGGGAGGTGACTTAAAAGTCTGTCCTAAACTTTAGCAGAGGAGCAACTACCAGTGTCCAAGTAGATCTGTCTAAAATAGCATTCAACTATTTCACCAATTTTGTCAGCCTCTGTGACCTCTTGGTTGTCTTCATCCAGTAGGCATTTAATGGTGTTCCTTTTCTTATGCCTGCAAGTCGTTCTGTGAAAAAAAGTTGAATATCTATCACCCTCCTTAAGCCATTGGACCCTAGATCTCCACTTCCAATATATTTCCTCTTTGCTTAAGATATATTTCCATTTCTTCCTCCAACATTCCTCCTCCTCATGCAAAGGTTGAAGGAGACTGCCCTTAGCCATAAGATTTTGAACACTATCAAGCTTGTCCCCAATCATCTTTTTATTCTCACCAAAGGTATATTTAGACCACCCTTTAACTTCCTTTCTGATAAGATCAAGTTAATGGTAAATTCTATACATAACAGACCCCTGAACCGAATAGCTCTACCAATTTTCAATATAATTTATGAAATCCTGATGTGTCATCCACATAATTTCAAATTTGAAGGGACGAGGGCCAAAGAAAGGCTTATCTATCCACTAGAGAAGAATTGGGCTATGGTTAGAAATAGTCCTAGGGAGGGCATTAAGGGTAGCATTGCATCCTAAGTCCCAACCCATAGAGACCAGAACCCTATCCAGACGAACCTGAATAAGGTGGTTACCTTTCCGATTGTTAGACCAAGTGAAAGGATTACCCTACAACTCCAAATCGAACAACCCAAACCTACTAATGAAGTTTGACAGATCACTCATGATGTCAGTGTAGTTCATACGGCCACCAAGCTTTTCTAAAGGAAACAAAGGGGATTTAAAATCCCCTGCCACCATGTACAAGGCATTTTTTTCAATCAAGATTAAAGATAAGACTTCCTCCCACATACTATTTCTTCCTCCTCGAGTATTGGGGGCATAGATATTAAACAAGTGCCAAGTGTAATTGTCAGCTTTGAGAGTCACAACAAGGTAAATATGAGAGAATGCAAAGGCTTCCCCATCAATTTTAGCAGAATTCCACAAAGTGGCAATACCACCATAGGCACCATCCACCTCACTATAGAAGAAAGTGGAGCCTGACCATATTTTATTAGCAATTGAAGAGAAAGTCTATTAAGTCATCTTAACTTCCTACAGTAAAAGGACATCAATTTTAAGATCCACAATGTATTTCCTAAGAGAAAATTGTTTTTGGGTACTATTTAGCCCCCGCATGTTCCATGAAAGGAACTTCATTTTCCATTACGATGGGTTGAATTAAGGGTTGATTTCCGCTCACCAATAATATCCCTGGCTTTCGCTTTATGCCTTGAAAGTCTCTCTGAAGGTCTTCCAACTCTGTTATCAGTTCCCACATCAACTCTCTTAGTTCTTGTTTTTCTCTTTCGAGCTTGCCAGTCCTCAAAATTATCCCCATCAACCTGATATTTAGAGGAAAAGGACTTGGAGTTCAAAGTGAGAATGACATATTTGGTTACTTCCCTAGCAAAATCCTCCACTCCATCTTGTTGGGTAGAAAAGATGCATGAGGAGTCATCCTCCTTCCTGTACTTCATAGGGGTAGCTATCCCAAGCTCCAACTGTTGCAGGGCAGTAAAAGCAGAATCCTCCACACCCACACACTAAGGTTGGATGGCAACAACAACAACCAAATTCTTGTTCCCAAAGTCCATGCAAGCAGAGGACAATGGAGACATGACAACCTTACCTTCAACCCCAGAGGAAGAAGGACCAAACACTAGACCCAACTCCTTGGGAGGGGAGATTTCCCCATCCTCCAAATAACTTGAGGATTTCCTCCTATCCATACTATTAGTCTTGATCTTAACTCAGGGTCAGAGGATTTCATCATTTCATAAAGTCCATCAGTAAACAGATAATCATCCATTTCATTGGATTTAATATTCTCCCCCACATTACTGGTGTTGGGATCCAACTGATTTTCCCCCTTATTAGAAGAACGAGTTGGGCTTTTCCCTTTGGACAAGGGTTCTTTTGGTGTTAAAACCTTGTAGTCTGCAATGACATGGCCTTGTTTGCCACATTTTTGACAAAACAAGGTGGCATTTTTATAGACCAGTTCCTGGGTCCATTTTCCCCACTTAGATTTGAGGGTTATAAAGTTGGGGAGAGCTTTGTTAATGGCGACATTAACACATAAACGGGCAAAAAATAACCTAGATTTAGCTAGAGTGACAGCATCCACCGCCACAAAACTACCAAAGGAATTATCGATCCACCAAAAAATCTGTTCATCCCAGAATTCCAAAGGGAGGCCCGGTAAACAAACCCAAACAAGAGCCATACGAGTGAGTTCAGCAGATGGGTCGAAGCCCGACTTCCATTTGGCCAAGGACAAGAAATTTTTACCATAAGCCCACGTACCTGAGAGGACATAGATCAAATCCTCCTCTGCCATGAATTTTAAGAGGAATAGACCACTAGGCATAGCCGAGACAGTCACACTACCCTTTAACTTCCACTGAGCATTAACCCATCTGCGGACCATATCAATAGTCGACTTGAAAGCCAAGAATCTCCCCACCAGAGCAAGATGCAGCGAGGAGGCAACCTCATCCATGACCGTGTCAAGTAGGAAAAGCTTTGTTCCTTCCTCCGTCTAAACAATTTTTGGACACAAAGTCTCAAGGGCATTATTTCTAGTCCCAGTGAGGACACTCTTCCAACAATCCTTGGATGATTCAACACCCTTAAGACTACCATTGTCCTCACTAGCAGGAGACCCAGAAAGTGCATTGGAATCACACAACACAAACCCCGCATCCCCATCTGTCGCATGCGGGCCACAAATATTTTCCATATTAGGCGGGGGGTTAAGCTGAGGGGAGGCGGAGACCTCCCTAGAACCTGCAGACATGGCTGAAAATTTGAAAATCACGCGCGAGAAGTTGTAGAGTGGGAAGTTACCTTAAAGAATTTGTAAAAATATTGCTTTGCTCAATACGAAAAAAAGTTACTAATTTGTTGAATGAATTAATTTGCGAGAAGATAATTATGAATTTATTACATTTATTACTTCCTCCCAGGGAACTATAGGCACCATTCTTAACAAGTTATTAATAATTTTGATTGTAACAAATGAGAATTCAATGTTGTTTTCTATTTGACAAATATTTGTATATAGTTAAAATAAATATGAAAAATATTTAACAAAACAAATATCCAAAATTAATTTTCTAAAATGTAATTGGCTCAAAAGTTTTGAGCACGAACATAACATTTTTATTTTACAATTTTTTTGGCTTTTTTTGAGACATTTTTTTTGCCACTTTTAATTAATGTTTGTACACCAAAAAAATAAAAATTATGAGAAAATTAAAATTAAAATTATTAATTTTTATGCCAATCACAATTTTTTTGTATAGATAAAAACTTTAGATGATATTTTTTAGTTTTACATGTCCAACTCACATTTACTTTTTTTTTTAATGAATTTTATATTCTTCATTTTCACTGTTTATTTTTAAGTTTCAAAATTAAATGTGCATAATTTTTATTTTAGATTTGGTTTTTATTTCCTTAAGTACAATATAATGTTTAAATATATTATAGATTATGTAATATTATATAGTAAAAATATAATGTAATAAATAATTATAATATTTTTTTATATAAATATAATTGTATTAATATATATTATAAAATTATATATTTAAAATATATTTATAAATTTAGGTTTTTTTTCTATATAATATAATATTTATATTATCACATTTATTACAATATATTATATATAATATTATGATATTATAATATAATGCTTATATATTATATATTATTAGAATATTGTGTTTATTCTCAGAAATATAATATAGAATATATAATATTATATACAAAATATAATAATATATATATATATATATATAATATTTTTATATAAATATAATTATATATATATTGTAAAATTATATATTGAGTATATTTTAATATATTATAATATATTAATATATTCTAATATAATATTTATATTATCACATTTATTACAATATATTATATATAATATTATGATATTATAATATAATATTACCATATTACAATATAATAATATAATATATTAAAATATATAATATATTAATTTTACAATATATATTAATATTATATATATTTATTAAACCAAGTATTATTTCTTCTTGTGAAACCATCTACTCATCCATAACCAAGTTATAGGACTTCACATTATACATTTAGATTACCTCTTTAACTATTCTAAGCTCATCATTATTAGTCAACAAATAAAAATATATATCTAAATTTAGGTGAGCTATACTTGTCTATTTTCCTCCTCTACTATGTGGACCTCCTCACAAGTTAAGGTGGAGGTTTTACTTATTCTTTGAAACTATTATAACTCTCCTCCTCATTGGGTCTCTAATTAACCTCTAGTTTATATATATTTATTACATTATATTTTTAATATATAATATTACATATTCTATAATATATTTACAAAATAAATATAATATTCTAATAATATATAATATATAATTATATAACATATAAACATTATATAATTTATAATATTATTATATCATTCTATAATATATTATATATTTAATATATTATATTATTAAATTATAATATGGCAGTATTATATTATTATATTATAATATCATAATATTATATATAATATATTGTAATAAATGTGATATAATCTTATATTTATAATATAATATATAGAAAAAATACCTAAATTTATAAATATATTTTAAATATATATTAAGACAATTATATTTATCTAAAAAATATTATAATTATTTATTACATTATCTTTTTAATACATAATATTACATTATCTATAATATATTTAAACATTATATTATACTTAAGGAAAAAAACATATCTAAAATAAAAATTATACACACATTTAATTTTGAAACTTAAAATTAAACAACTAAAATGAAGAATATAAAAAAATAAAAAATAAAAATGTTAGTTGAGCACATAAAACAAAAAATATCTAACATGGTTTAGCGTACGGGCTATCAGAGTACGCAGGGCATAGGCATCTGATGCCCCATATTGTTTTGAGGGTTGGATAGCCTTTTCCCATATTTAATACAGACCACTACAATATGAAAACGTATCATGTTTTACAAAAGGTAGGTAGTCGTGGTTAAATGTGACACACAAAATTCTGCAAAGGACGTCTTTGGCAAATGTGGAACAGTCTTTGGGTGGTTTGTTGACAATCTACCTATATGCTTTGGGACCTGCATCATTATGGGCTACTTGAGCTTGTGTCCAATGAATCACATGGTGGCTTCAATTGAGATTTTCATTAATGCAATGCTACTGTTGTAGATGTTTCTTTATTGTTGGTGGAATTTTTAGATCAAGTTTGCAACATAAAACAAAAAATAGTTCTCAAAATTTATTCTTATCTCTCATCTTAGAATGTACTCTTTTATGGTTGTGGTGTCATGGATCTTTGGCATGCTTACCTTCTCATTCTATGACAACTTTTTCTTGATAATCTATAACACAAGTAGACAACCAATTACCAATATTTCTAAATTTTTTCATCTTGCGGGGATGGTAAATACTTTTAGTTTCCATAAAGTTGCACCTTAAAATTTAGGCAAAATGTGGTGCACTTTCTTTATTCGCTCCTTGGAGTTTATATAAAACTTGGTGCAGATTTCTCCACACGCTCCTTAAGATATAGGCCAAATGTTGTACAAACTACTTGATATGCTTCCTAAAATTTAGACTAAATATTGTATAATTTTGTTAATTATCTATTGCTGATGTATTGGTAAATAGGAGTAACCAACTTCTCATAAGGGAATATTCTAATTTTAATCCTGAAACATCTTAAGAACCTACTCCAAGTTTGGGGTCTGAGCTCGCCCAATTTCCCATTCCAGTTGATGAAATTGGGCAGAATGCCCTTGTTGTGATCTATAAAGCACCTGCAAATAATACCCATGTGGGGGAATGTGTTGTTTGTCTATGTAAATTTGAGAAAGGGGATCAAATAAGGGAACTATTGTGCTCCCATTTCTTCCACAAAATTTTCCTTGACAAGTGGTTAGATCATCAACAAACAATTTTCCCCTTATGTAGATTTTCCCTCATACTAGAGGAGACTTCCATTAGGTTAAGGAGAAGAGAGCAGGAACTAACAGAAGAGATTTTGTTTTGGTTCTCCTTCCATGGCCATGAATTTCACAATATGTGGTGGTTAAGGTAATCATCTTTATTTTTTATCTTGCAGGTGCGTAATTTTCTTTTTGGATTAAATATTTGTGCTTTTTAAAAAATTTGTAGAAATTTTTTTTATGATTTTGTTAAAAATATCATTTGGGTATTTCTATTAGATCTTTTTAGTAAACAACATTGCCTCTCACTATGTTGGGTTCTTTCAAGGCCTAGGGGCATACCTTCTATTAATTGTTGTTGGAGTTTTGTAGATCAGACATTCAATTGGGCATCTTATTTGGACAATTGTGCCTCAAGATTTGTATATAGTGTTTTTAATTCTTCTTATTCTCAGACCTAGGTGGTCTGATGGATTGAATGTTTCAACAATAGAACTATTGAAAGCAATATCACTCTTATTAAATAATTCTTTTTCAATGGTATTATCTATTGAGAGGCAACTATGAAATTGAATGGTTTGGTTGTTCTTGATCATCTTTGCAGTATGATTTGCATATATGTTTTTCTTATGGGGCTACTATTCGTTATTTCATATCCATGTGTGTATTTCATAGCAATTTCATCTACAGTTTATAGTTTGTATATGTGTTTATCTCCTAGATCATATATAGCTATTTCACCAGAGACATTGATAACTTGATGAAAATGAACAAGATAGGATGTCAATTGTTGACCTAGGACTACCCAATATGGATTAGTGCATTAGTGGTGTGCATCAGGCCCACCCATTTGGGTAGGGAAAACCCTCTTGCTAGTTATATAGAGTTGAGACTATTGGGATTTTACCATTTGGATAGCTAGGGTGATTCCTCGATCCTGCAGTTAGATGTAAACCAATGGTCATATGGCTCAATTGGCCACGTGATTGTAGTACAAGTCTATTGGAAATTTTCTTCATAGCTAATCGGCATATTAATAAGTGTTGGTTAGCATTTGATTAAATCTCAGGAGTTGGATGAAACAATAGCTACCCTATATAGCCCAATGATCTGCACTACCACTGATGTACTTCCCTCTTTCAGGACTAAGCGTGAATTTCTAACCTACCAATAAGAACAGTTCTTATTTCATCAGAAGTCATATCCCTTTATTGTGTTGAATAGTTTACCTATTTTCTTAGATGGCATCCAAGTAACTAATCTTATCCATAATCTAGAAAAGAAAAATGAAATCTCTTGTTCTTGTGCTAACTTTGAAAAGTGAATTAGAATGATCTTATAATCTGAATATTTTCAAGAAACCTAATTGAGTTTCAATCAAAAATTGGGAAGAAGGTAATAAACTAGGTTATTATTATTTTTTGATAATTTTCTTCCACCAGAGACCCTATAGGATATATGGATTAGAGTATAGAATTTAAAAGAAAAAAAATAAATTTCTTTTTGGTAGCCTAAGCTTAGCATTCACTTACCTCAAGATTGTCCCTATAACCTATATGTTTTGTAGTCAAATTCAA
>VDFB02176101.1:0-14491 GCA_007258455.2 Sequoia sempervirens | reverse complement strand
ACAACAACAAACAAAAAGATCAAGATATGCCCCTATATGTTTACCAATCAAAGCGCACCATAATATGATGGATCATGGTGAACTTAATAAGGTATGATAGGGAGCTCAAATGATAAAAAAAAATACCAAAGCATAAAAAGAAAGCAATCAATTTCAAATGTCTTTTGTCATAGGATCAAAAGGTGGATGGGATTGATGTGGTCTAATGAGGAAGGATACATCCTATTAAGACCAAAGATGGAGACTATACTAAAAGATCAACATGATGCAAGATACTCAAAACCGATTGAATCTGATGATACTAGTGGATCTTGTTTGTTAAGAACCAGCTAGATAAGGACTTACCTTGATGACATGACATAAGACACAAGACTGACACACCCTAAAGACCTAGGGGCTCAGGGGTTGATCAAAGATTAGCCTTTCCTACATGAAAGCGCAGACCCCTCATAGTTTGATAAAAGACCATGTATAAAAGTGAAAATAGGAAAATGGAGATGAAATATGGATGACAAAGACTAGATGAACAAAAGCCCCGGGGGTTGATCAAATGATCAACCTTTCCTACATGAAAGCACAAGGGAAACATAGTTAAAAAAAAAAGACTGACAATAAAGGAAAAAATGGGACAAACAAGGACATACACGATAGGATGGAAAGAATTCCAAGGGACTAATCCAAGTTAGTTTGTAGACTGTACTATCTCAGATAATACAAAACTAATGAGGATATCCATCAAGGGAGGAAAGACCATTATCAGATGAAGGTGTATGTAGTCAGATTCACTAAAAATGCCATGATGGGATGAAACCTAAGTGAGAACTGACAAGATGTAGAACCCTAGATGGACACGAAGGATTGACATGACAAAAATTTATTTAATTCTTAAAAATACAAAATCATTCTGGAGATTGTAGTATTTTCGATTCATGTCACTCTTAAATTTTAATAACTTCTTGTCATGTCATGGAAAATAAATGAAAGACAGGATGAGACCTAATGATGACTGACATGATGAAGGAACCTAGATGAAGGGGAGAGACCAATGGACAACAAGGACAAATGACACAAGCTCAAATTAGGATGAAATCTCAAAATCATGGATAATGGATGAAGATCATCCAATGCTCAACCAAAATACACCAAGCAATAGATGAGGGGATGCAGATGAAAAGATGGGATCAAAAGGATGTTAGGATCAGGTGCAAGGATAGGATGGATGAAAGCATAAAGTAACTAGGAAACAAGGTAGATAATGATTAATCCCTTTATGGATGGCACTTGTTACTAGGTTTTCACCAAACGTACTCATCCAAGGTGCCACCAAGGGTGGTTTTCACCATAGGACAAATTATTTGTCTTTAGTATTTTTTGAATTTTTGAAATTTTTTTACTCTTATTTTTGGATTTTTGTAGGATAGGATAACCTAGCTGACTTAGGTGAAAAACCTTTTTAGGTGCATGATGTTGATGGGTTCCTCTAGGGGCTCTCCTTTAGGTGTGGAAATTCTATATGCCCCAAATCCATATTTTGTTGTGATGACATAGGGACCTAGCCAATTTGGCTCAAATTTCCCTTTCTTGTCTAGGTCCTGTTGGGTACCCTGATTCTCCTAGAGGAATAGATCACCAATGTTGAATTGGTGAGGATGGACCTTCTTGTTGCAGCTTCTCTTAAGATGATTTTGATATGCTTGAAGATGATTGTATGCTTTGATCCATTTTTCATCTAGGAGTTCCAACTGACTAAGTCTTGCAACCCAAGCATCTTCATCACTAATGAGGTTCTTCAAATATATTCTCAGTGATGAGAACTCGATCTCAATCAACAAGATGGAATCGTCACCATAAAGGAGAGAATATGGAGTGGCACCGGTAGGAGTGCGGATGGAGGTGCGGTAGGCCCAAAGGGCAGGATGGATATGGAGGTGTCAATCTTGATGAGTGTTGTTAACCACCTTTTTAAGGATTTTGATCAAGGTTTTGTTGGTTTCCTTTGCTTGACCATTACCTTGGGGGTAATAGGGTGTGGACCAATGGTGTTGAATGTGAAAGGTGTCACATAAATGTTTCATGGCCTGATTTTTGAATGGATTTCTATTATCATTAATGATGGTGGAGGGTATTCCATATCTACAGAAAATATGGATGAGGATAAATTTGGATATCTAAGTACATGTTATTTGAGAGAGTGGCATTGCTTCCACCCACTTGGTGAAGTACTCAGTGGCAGTGATAATGAAAGTGTGGCTGTCAGAAGATGGAGGGTATATCTTGTCGATTAAGTAAAAAACCCATTGAGAGAAGGGCCATGGTGCTATGAGAGGTTGCAAATATTGAGCAGGAGCATGTATCAAATTTGCATGTTGTTGGCAAGGTAAGCACTTCTTCATGAACTCACAAGAGTCATGCTCTAGTGTAGGCCAATAGTAACCAGCTCTGAGTATCCTCTTGGCTAAGGTCATGTCATTTGAATGGGACCAAAAAACACCACTATATACCTTAGTTAATGTAGTGTGGGCTTTGGTCTCATTTAAATAGCTAAGAAGAGTTCCATCATACCCACAACGATAAAGAGTATCACCTGCGATAGTGTAGCGAGAGGTGCATTGGATGAATTATTTTCATTGGTTATGTGTAAGGTCTAGGGATAAGATTTTATCATGAAGGTAGGTGTAGATGTCATGATACCATGGTGACACATGACCTACAATGTTTCCCACCATTTTTCTCTCAGGGATGTCATAAGCAGGGATTAAGAGTTGTTCAACTAAGAACTTGTAGTTTGTTCGATCTTTTGGCATGTCAATTAGGGAACCAATTGTGGCCATTGCATCAACTACTTTATTCTGGACTCTAGGGATTTTCTCGAACTAGATAGAGGTGAAGTTCTTCTTGAATTCATCCACCATGTGCTTGTAAGGAAAAAAATTATCATCTCTCATTAGAAACTCATCATTAACCTATTTGATGATCAACTGGGAATCACCAAAGACTCGTAAGTGAGTGATGTTCCATTGGATAGCAATCCTGAGACCAGTGAGGAGAGCTTCATATTCTGCTATGTTGTTTGTGCATGGGAAAGCTAACCTGAATGACTTTGGGGTGTAATCACCTTGTGGGGTGATGAACAAGATACCTGCCCTAGTTCCATTATGAGTGTACAACTCATCAAAGTAGTGTCCATGTAGTTGCTTCTATGACCATATGAACCTCTTCATCAGGAAATTTTGTTACAAAGGGATAGGCATCTACCAAAGGAGTGTCTTCCAGTTGATATGTTATTACTTGTCCTTTAACTAATTTTCTATCCACATACTCAATATCAAACTCACTCAATAGCATAACCCACTTAGCCATGCGTCCAGTTAAATATGTCATGGATAACAAATACTTGAGCAGATTAAATTTTGATATCAATTTAACTGGATGGCTAAGCATATAATGACAGATTTTATGTGAACTGAAGACTATAGCTAGGAAAGCTTTTCCCATCAGAGAATAATTGAGTTCATAGCCTGCTAGGGTCCAACTGATATAGCAGATAGCATGTTCTTTTGAGGATTCATCATGTTGTGCTAGCAATGCCCCTAGTGCAACTGAAGTAGTTGAAATATAAAATAGAAGAGGTTTACTTGGAATTGGAGGCATAAGAATGGGCAGATGAGCCAAGTACTCTTTGATTTTTTCAAAACCTAGCTAACACTATTGATCCCACTTGAAGGAATTATCTTTTGTTAGGGGATGGGTGAACAATTGGCACTTGTTAGCCAGCTGAGCTATAAACCATCTTGATGAGGTAAAAATAACCTCATCATGATAATACCATAAAGACCTATCTCATATATGCAAATCCCTATCCCCTGCCAATTAATTAAATTTTAGGAGAAATAATTGTTTAATTTTTAGTGAGAAATTGTATAAACTTTATTTCTTTTGATTTCTTGAAGTATTTGGCCAATACAAATTTAATGGGTTATTTTAAGTGTTTTGTAGATAATAATCAATCAACAAGTTGTAGATTAGAAACATTCAGGCAACACGTGCTCCAGAACAAGTTGAAGATGTATGCTGGAAATATGCTCCGAAACTTTAGGGCGATGGATTGAAGATATAGTTACTCTTTAAAGTTTTTATTTTTGTTATCCTTTGAGTCAAAAAATTTACGGCTCGACTTGAACCTCTTAAATTATGTTGTAATGGGTTTTAAAGACATACAAGTTATTCGTAGATCTTCTTTAGATATTTTCAATAGTTATCCATACCATCTAAAATATAGGATGTAGTTAGAGTTTTTCTATAAAAGGCATGATCTCCAGAAGGAAAACATACAGTGAAAAAGTAATGTTATACTATAAAAATGTTTTCCAAAGTTTATGAATAAAGATATTGTTATCTAAAATTTCAAAGTTATGAGTTATGGATGATAATTATGGTTGATAGAAGCATTTCTAAAATAACTATGAATGTGAGCTAAGAATGAATGTGATAACCCATGAGCTGGCCACTCGAAGGGAGATGACTTAAGTAGATAAGTGTTTTCTTTTATTATATTGTTGTTCTGTAGAGAATTATTGAATTTACGGTTATGAAATTTAAGTTCTGAAGTATTTGTTGTCTTTTACTTCCGTAGTTTTTGTTATTAATTGTTAGAATCTTTATTGTTAAGAAGATGTTTTATGGATTGCTATAAGTTTTTTTTTCTATTTTTATAGTTTACCAACTTCTTAGTTTAATCATATATGTACTTTTTAATTTAGTTATCATGCTTTCTAAATTAGTTTTCTTATGTTTTCAGTTTGAAGATTTCCTATTTTCTTAGGAATAAATTGCTTTACAGTTTTATAGTTAGATAGTTTGAAGTTAGAATTAATATTAAGTTGTTCTCAAAAGTTAGAAAACCTAAGGGAGATACTCCACACTTCTTCTCTTGCAAATTTACTTGAAAACTACTTAGTTGACAAATTGAATTTTATATTCTAAAGTAATGGGACCCAACAACAGCCTATCACTTTTTGACGCTATTGCTAGGGACCCTTTAGCTTCTTTTGCTTGAGTGTTAATAGAAGATGCCTAGAATACTTCTTTTAGGCCAAAAATACTATATTTGGCTTCATTTTCTGCATGGTCAGGAAAAAAGGCCCTCACAAACTATTTATACCAAAGACCCCCCCAAAATACATTCCAATTACACATAGGGAGGCCCAAGGCTCAGAACACTTTGTCGATGAACTCCTTGAGCCCAATCTACCAGAGGCTTTCCACTATTTTCCTAAAGATCATCATGTAGTATAACCTGTTGTCGACAAAATTATTCTTGAGGAGCATATTCCTCTGAACATCATGGGAGATCAAAGGGATAAAGCTAACTGTAATGATTCCAATGATAATAAAGATGATCTTCAACTACCTAGAATGTTCACTTATCCTATTGATATGGATGTAGATGATGATATAACGATGAAAAACATCTCTCCATCTTTCCTTCCAACCTTCTGTGGTTTATCCTCGGAAGAACCAGACCAATTTCTTTTTGAATTTAAGGTCCTTTTTCAAACCTATGATTATAAAAATGATAACCAGAAACTGAAGTTGTTTCCTTCTACTTTGAAGGATTCAACCATATGTTGGTTTATGGGACTACCGGCTAGAAGTACTACATCTTGAGAGGAAATGGAGACTGCCTTCTTGAATAAATATCAGAGTTGTTTAAACTTAGGCAGAATGAAGATGAGAGTCTAGAGGACTATTTGGATAGGTTTCTTTTCTTATCTAAACAATGTGGAGAAATGACTATTAGTGGTGAGATTCTCAAGACTATATTTCTTAAGGGACTTGATGACGATGCAAGAAGTCTTGATTTAATGAGAAAAGGTGACGTGTCTCAATTAGCCCTTGAAGACATATGTGATTTGTGTCACAATTTCTCACGTACTCAAGGAGGAATCTAAAAAAAAAATCTTTTCAAAGGGAATAACAAGATAGGTAAGCTCCAAGAAGAAAAAACAAATCTTAAGATAGGCATACTTATTCAATTGAACACTACATTGGATGGTATATAAGAAAAGACAAGTAACCTAGGGACTTTGTCAATCTATTGTCCTAGGTGTTGAAACAAACATCTTTTACGTGAGTGTCCTTTAGACAAGGTTAATATTTGTCAACTTTGTGAGAAAAATCCACCCTCTTGTCAGAAGTGGCAGGGCTGCTTGATCTGCAGAAATCTACTAAAAGAAAAAGCTACTCAAATTGAAGGAAATAGAGTAATGTAAACCAGCACCAGGGAGGTGAATTCTCTTATCTGAGAAAAATTCAACCCATAGAACCACAAAATAGTGGAGTTAGTAATCAGTGGAATCCATCTTGGAATCAACCCTACCCTCCCACACAGCACAATTTAAGGAGCTCCTTAATGAGGACCTCTGAATTAGGAGGGATTCAGTCATGGGAGCTCTCAGCAGTAGCCAGGAAGCCAGTCATAATCAGTTTTGTATTACTGGTCCTGGGAGGAATCAGCAGCAGATTTATTGCTTACGGCCCGAATGTTCGGCCAGGCGGGTGATAAATCAACCCCTCAACTCTAAAGTCACAACCACTTACAATCCTAAAACAATCGACATATCTCTGAAAGTATATCACCGACAAGATAATGTCATGACTTAATAGAGTGGTATAGGAATTGTTTAGTTGCATTCTAGTAGGACACTTACTTCAATTACCCACCGATGAAAATGAGTAAAGTGAACCCTATTCCTCAAAGTCCCCAAGAGAAAAAGTCCTTCATCTAACTCTACCATGCATTGAATATTCTTGAGTCTCCTTGTTGAGGGCTGTGACTTGTCCGAGGAGGAGGAGAGGCCGGTCTTTGACTAAGCAGTGGAATATCCTTCAAAGGAAAACTCCAAGCACCATTTTAGACATCTAAAACCAACAGTTTCCTGAGATACTCCGGTGACGGTAGCCTCTAAAGGCATTGGTGTTGATCAAGCGATTTGCAAATGGGAGGTTCGCTGCTTGAAACAGCCAAAGGGAAATGCAGGAGTTGAATCGAGTTGATCAAACAAGTACATTTATTACATCAAAGAAAAGCTCAAAAAAATCGCTCTTATCCACACATTGGCTATCTGGTAGCTTTTTTTTCTTTGGAAGGACTATTTGCTCCAAAATATGATGATCTTGGGAGTCCATTGATAACTGTTGCAATTAATGAGGTAGCAATACCTAATGCACTAGTGGATTTGGGAGCAACTATTAATGTAATGACTGTGGATGTGATGGAAAAATTAATTCTTATTGATTTAATTCCCACAACTATAGTCTTATAGATGGAAAATCAGTCTATAGCCATTCCAAAAGGTGTTATTAAAAATGTTCTTGTCAAAGTTGATGGATGGGAATATCCAGTTGACTTTCAAAAAATACAATCACTGACACCCAAAGATAATTATCCAATAATTCTAGGAAGACCATAGTTGGCTACTGTCGCGGCTAAAATCGATTGTCGAGAAGGAGGAATGACCATTTCACATGGTCCAGATAGTAAACATTTATTTTTCTATCCTCTTGCTAAACCCACAGAATATAATAAAGTTTGGGTTGATGAACTAGAATAATTTAGTGGGCAAGATAGTTTGGCCTCCTTGGCCATGGTAGTGATTAAACAACATGGAGAGGAATTAGAGGATGAGTTAGTAAATGAAGTTGCACACTTGGCTATATGCTTGAGTGAAGAGGTAATGGAGGATGTACCAGAAATTTTGGGACAACCGATTGATATAAGTGGGATGGAACAAAATTATGCTACCATGGGGATTCCTTGTCCCTTGGCCAATATGATTCCTAGAACGAGTTATTTCTTTGATGATATTACAAGATTTCACCAAATTATACCTCATAGTTTTCCTTTCAACACCTTGTTACAACTAATACATACTATCACTTTGGCCTATCCAGGAACAAAAACAATTATGTTGCTGCCAGGAAAAACTTTGAACGTCAATAGTTGGTTGATAAAAATACAAGAGGATAAATTATTTAATGTATTGGTAAAAAGGTCTAAAGCTTTTTCTTGGGACTATACAAACATGAGGGGGATTCACTCGAGTGTTTGTACACATCACATTTATACTGATCCAAATATGAGACCTATATGTCAGCCATAGAGGAGACTCAATCTAGTGTTAAAGGATCTTGTAAAAATTGAGATTGAGAAACTCCTTCGCGTAGGATTTTTTTATCCTATCTCTAATAGTAAGTGGGTGTCACCTATGGTAGTTTTACCAAAGAAAAATGGGAAGTGGAGAATTTGTGTAGATTATAGAGAACTCAATAAAGCCACTTTTCAAGATTATTTCCCCTTACCATTTGTTGACTAGGTTTTGGACTTGGATGGGAGGAAATATTTCTCCTTTTTAGATGGATTTAGTGGTTACAAAAAAATTCAAGTAGCACCAGAAGACCAAGATAAGACAATGCTTACTTGTCTTTGGGGCACATTTGCATACCGAGTTCTTCCTTTTGGACTTTGTAATGCTCCAATGACTTTTTAGAGGGCCATTTTGGCTATATTTGAAGCACTTGTAAATGATTGTGTAGAGGTTTATATGGATGATTTCATGGTATATGGGTCAACCTATGATGAATCTCTTCAAAACCTAGATAGTGTTTTAGAGGTTTGTGAGGAAAACTGACTGTCCCTTAGCCACGAAAAGTGTAATAATGGTGGGACAAGGAATAGTCTTAGGTCATCATATTTCCTGGGAAGGAATAAAGGTTGATACTAAACAAATTAAAGTCATTCAACAATTGAATGTTCCTCAAATTCAAATAGATGTTCAAAGTTTTCTTGGACATGTTGGATATTATAGAAGGTTTATAGAAAGCTTTAGTAAGATAGCAATCCCTATGTTTTCTCTTCTCCAAAAAGATGTGGATTTTAATTGGACATTTGAGTGTCAACAATCATTTGAAATGATAAAGGAGAAGCTTGTCTCTGCTCTTGTAATATGTGGACCATATTGGAGTCTTCCCTTTCACATTTATGGTGATGCTTCAGATGACACAATTGGTGCCATATTAGGGAAAGAAGATGAGGATGGGGGTAAATATTTCATATATTTTATTAGAAAAAACATAACATCTACTGAGAGAAACTACACAACAATAGAAAAATAATTCTTGGTTGTGGTTCATGCCATTAAAAATTTCTGCCATTATATTATAGGATATTAAAGTTACAATTTATTCAAATCACTCAGCTATAAAATATTAATAAAGTCGGCTTTATGAATTAATGAATCAAATAATAGAATCGTTACTACTCAACTAGGGATTCAAATGTAATAATGACAAACGGTGATATTAATGAAATTAGCGTGGCCACTATCTCAAAATAAAACAAAAGAGATAAATGAGCATTGCGAGATGAGTTTTCCGGATAGAAATATGTTTTTCCATCTCTATAAAGACTCCTTGGATTTGCTGATATTGCCTCCTTGTTAGCTACCTCTAGAGTGCCTCCCACAAGATTCATCCAAGGCAAAGGGAGGCGACTTGTTAGAGGGGTCACGCCATTTAAAGTGGATATTGGGATTTTGTTTTAGTTGTGGGCGTGTAGTTTTGAGAGAATTGTAGTAATGGGGTTGATGAGCACTTGGTATTTTTGAGGGCCTATGCAATAGTCACCAGAATGACGTTACTCCTGCAAAAACTCTTCTCGCAAATTTAAGAGTGTTTGAGATATTAATGGCCTTCAATGCATAAAGACATTAAAAACTATGTTTTTCGCTGTGATGAATTTCAAAGAGTGGGAAGACCAACTACTTCTATAGAAATGCCTTTGCAGCCTCAGGTAACCTTGGAACCATTCAAAAAATGGGGGTTAGATTTTATCAGCCCCATAGATCCTTCCTCTCAAGGGAAATAATACATATTAGTTTGTATCAATTATCTAATGAAATGGGAAGAAGTTCAAGCTTTACTAGTTGCTAGAGAAGAGCAAGTTGTTGATTTTCTCTATAATAAATTTTTTCTTTGATTTGGAGCCCCCCAAACTATCGTTATAGATTAGGGACCCCAATTTATGTCCAAAGTTCCCCTAGCATTTACAGATCATTTTCAAGTGATTCATAAGAATTCATCCCCTTATCACCCTCAAGCTAATGGTCAAGTAGAGGTGACTAATAGGGAGTTAGAAAACATATTGACAAAAATGGTCTCTTCAAGAAGAAGAGATTGGGCCAGGAAATTGCCTAAAGCCGTTTGGGCATACAATACATGGAAATCTACAACTAGATTCAGCCCCTATGAGCTTGTTTTTGAGAAGAAACCTCTTCTCCCCATTGAGTTTGAACTCCAAACCCTACGTACAACTATGGAGTTGGGTCTAGATTTGAAATGAGCTCAAATAGAATGAGTTTTACAGTTAAGTGATTTGGATGAGCTTCGTTTAGATGTTGTCCATCAAAATGAACTAGTTCAATTTATCAGCGAAAAAGTTAGCCTGTCTCATCATATTAAAAGAGAGGAATTTCACTTAATGGTGAAGTGAAGCCTTACCTAATGATTCAAGATATAAAAGATCATAAAGCTTAGGATATTAGCTAAAGAGCCATGAAATTTCACAAAGTCTTCAGTGACATGGATTTAGCTAAAAAAACCCATTTGATGGTGAGTTTACTTAACGAACTCTGTAGTTAATAGTCATCACCTAATATATCCTATCATAAATATATTAATAAAGAAGAGATTTTACAAAGTGTTGAAAATAAGAGAATCAATACATTATTCCTGCCAAGAATAGAAACTGCGATTCAATATCATAAAGATTAATAAAAAGACATGTGTACCAAATTTGTTTTCAAAGCATTTTTCATTAATTTTCATTTCGGACTTAGCACATATTTTCATTTTGTAGGAATTATCATAAAGGAATAACAACTTCCAAAGCACTGTTCCAAGATGCTCTGGAACTTGATGGTCTAGTTGGCCAATGCTCCGAAACTTGACGGTCTGAATGCCTGATGCTCCAGAACTTGCTCTTCAGCCCACCATGTTGGAAGGATGTTCTTGTAGAATGATATAAACTCCTGAAGTTTGAGCTAATTGGTGTTCATCATTTTTCTTCTTATCATTTATAACTTTACGGCGATGCTCAGGCTTTCATTTTGGTTATTGCTCGGTACATCTTTTCGAGTAAATGCTCGAGGAACTTTATTTTTGGTTGTTGATCTAGCACCACATCTTTTTGACATTGCTCTGCTTTCATTCGGTTATTACTCTGAATCATCTTGTCATCGCTCCGGGCACTGTTTTATGGAATTACTATGAGCATCTTCGGCAATCGCTTCGAAACACCATTTAGTTGCTACTCCGGCTGCATCTTTCGACAATGGTCTGAAACTTTCATTTAGTTGCTGCTCCAGCTGCATCTTTCAACGATGCTCTAGAACTTTCATTTAGTTGTTGCTCTGGCAGCATCTTTTGACGATTCTTTGAAACTTTCATTCGGTTGTTGTTCCAGCTACATCTTTCGACGATGCTATGAAACTTTCATTTGGTTACCATTCTGGCTACATCTTTTGGTGATGCTTTGAAAATTATCCACTTCTATGTTTTGAATGCATTCCTTATGCATCCTCAAAAACTTATCCATTTTTTTATTCCGCCACCTCCTTTCTAAAAAAATTTCAAATCTTCCTCGATGCTTTGATTATCATACATTGGTACACACACCTTTTTCTTAAAGTTCTTTTGTCATTATAAATAAAAGCTGCCATAATAGCTTGTATTCATTAATGACTTCGTCATCCATGAGCTTCCTCATTCATGTCATAATAACTAACCGTCACCTCAGCCAATACCATTGCATCACCTTGTCAAATCAGTAAAGGTATGAGATCTTCAAGCGATTATGGAATATAAGTAAGTACAAATTTTTGTTTTGAATAAGTAGTTATTTTTGAATAAAATATAATTGATTGGCATGAGTTTCCTTTCCCAATTTATTAAATTGATCCACTTGGTGATTAATTGCTAGGTTTGCTACTCTTTTTGCGACCCTTCATGCAAATTGACATTATTATACAACAAGCTCCGAGCAAGAGTAGAGTAAATAATTACAGTTTGATCATATTTTCAAAAATATTAGTGCACGAGTTTCTGGCATTATTGAAATTTTCAGTAGGGTGGTAGAGACAAGATAGAGATGGGCTATACAAAGAAAAAATTTGAGCCGACTTCTACAAAAAAATTGTTGGGGTTAAGTAATATTTCTCAGTTGTTTGAGGAAGTGGGTTGGTTGGATTTTGTCAGAAAGTTTGAAGGGTATAATGAAAATTTGGTGAATGCTTTTGCGGAAAATTACTCTAATGGTTAGGTGACACTGCATGGGAAGCATTTCAAGGTGAGTTCAAAAATTATCTCTTCTCTTTCAGAGTTAGAAAATTCTGGCATTAAAATATCAGAAACAACACAAATCACATATCATAAATTATCAAAATTGTTTCTTAGACAAGGGGACCCTCAACCCATGATAGTTATCAGTACTAGGGGACAAAATAAGGGGTTTCAACGAGCTTCTATATTAGAACCCTGGGCTACTGTAGTTTCATGGATTATTAAGTATTTTACTTGTGAAGGTCAACTTACTACTGTGGTAGGACCTGCATTCTGCATGTTAATACATTTGTGGCATGGGAAGGAAAACCCTACTCTAAGGGTTAATTTTCCTCATTTCTTGAATGATTCTATTAATTCTTCAATAGAAAGATATAAAACTGGTTCAGGGTCATTAAAGCATCATGGGTTAATTCAATTAATTTGTAAATACCATTTCTGTAAGAAACCTAGAAGCAAATGGGAAAAAATTTTGGGGAAGTTTGACAAGCCTACACCAGGAAGGAAGTTAGAACTAGGAGAATCTTCAAAACAAGTTGCTTCACCTTCCAGAGCAACTTCCCCCGAAGACCCTAAGGCTCCTGAAACCCAAATTCCCACCATTCTTGGTGAGGAAGTGCCGGAATTTAAAAATGAGGAGTTTGAAACTCCAGGCCAGTCAGAAGATGTGGAGATAATAAATCCAAATATGGATACTAATCCTGTTAAGAAGAGGAAACGAAGGACCATTCTTCAAAATGCTCCAATAATTTTAACTTATCAGGATACTCCTCCTTTAAGGCGGAGCAAAAGATTATCCTCTAGATCTACAGGAACCCTAGTGCAGAGTAGAGGGAATAGCTCAAAATCTAAAAAGCAAAAGAAAACCTTGGAAACTGAGGAACCGATTTACCAATCCTCAGAAAAAGATTTTTTTGTTGAAGAAGTACATTTTCATTTAGTGTCTGAAGAAGAAGCCCTAGATCAAGAAAAATAGGAAACAGAAAGGGGACAATCTCCACTTCCTATGGAGGTTGATGATAATGTGTTAGGAAATTTGTCTCTGGTTATCAATAAAGTTGTTGAAATAGTTGAAACTGAAAATATTAATGCAGAAGTGGAAAAGTTGAAACTAGAAATAGAAGAGCTAAGAAATCGGTTGCATAAAAATAAGGAAGAGATGGAATCCCAACAAGAGGAAATAATGGTATACAAGACTGTAATAAGCAAAAGGGATCAAGAAATCCAGGATTTAAAATTGGAAATACAAGGAAAAGATACATCTATTGGTGAGTTGCAAATACAAATTCAGAATTGTAATCAGGAAAACAGGGTACATAGAGATGGTTTAAATAAAGAAATTCAAAATTTAAAAGGAAATTTCATGCTTATGTTTTCAGCCTTTGAGGAAGAAAAGAAAAGACAGAAAGAAGAATTAAATGCTTCTCTTAGTAGAATTATGGAATTAGAGCAAGACTTGCAGGAAAGGACACGTAAACCAATGATGGAATCTAGAGAAGTTCAAACTGAACCAACGGTAACTAAATGGTTCCAAATTCATATTCCTCCATTACTAATGAAATGGATGGAACAGTGCTATTTCCTAAGGAATGCACAAATTGAAAATAACAAATTAAAAATGGAAATGGAAATGGAGTTATTAAGAGAAGAATTTCATAAAGCTTATAGGGGGAAACAAGATGCATGTCAAATAGCTGAATTTCTTTTATCTTGTAGAAGACCATCAAGATTGTACTCAATGTTTTTGAATGAACAATGTTTTAGATGGAAATTGCTCAAAATTTACAATGACCAACCTCATGAACCTAATGATAAAGAATTTGTTAAGATATTTGCAGACTCAGAGCCTAAAGAGCAATATATGCTCTATGAATTATTTACTCATGATCTTTTATTACAAAAGCATATTGATTTCTTTGTTAATATTTTTGTAGGAGAGGTGCAATTAAGATCTCTACTATCTACTATGTGGAATCAAATCCATTGGAAAGAACGTAATAAGGAATATGCTCAAGCAGAGAAAAGTATAGGACTTCAAATGAGATCTCCAAATAGTAGACCAACAACTTTCAAGAAGACATTTGTAGCTCTTCTA
>VDFB02176100.1:0-22241 GCA_007258455.2 Sequoia sempervirens | reverse complement strand
AAGTAGGAACCATCTTCAAGACTGTACCGATAAGGAATCTCTGTGACAAATTCACTGATGAAAAGAAGAGCCTCGATCACTCTTTGTCAGTAGGCAATAAACTCCTTGGATATCCTCTTGTAGGTTTTAACCTTGAAGACATGATGCTCTCTCCAAGCAAGGATCTGCCTCTTGTGATCTTTTGAAGCCGCTGAACCATAGGCTGTATCTAAATCTGCAATGATGATCTCATGCCTTGGTTTTACTTCAGCCACCTTTGTGCAATCTTCTTACTATACTTATCCTTATGCATTTCCCACATCCTTTCACATTCGCCCTTTGAGATAGTGACACTTTCAGGCCAGGGGAGAATGGAGAAACATTTCTTGATCATATTAGGTTTCAAACTGCATATCAATCTGCCATCAACTGATTGAATCTCCCTTGTAACCGGATTGTAATGCTTGATGCAAGCGATTGCAAACTCGAGACTCTAAACTGAGATAGGAATAGACGCTGTTGTGAGGAGTCCAGAGTGTCCCAAGTTTCTGATGGTAGTGTTGCCTGCCCTCTCCAAAGCGTGTAGATCAAACACCGGTTTGATGTGATGCAAGTCTGTCTCAACTGTTTTGATATAACCATGATAGAGAGCTGATTCAGTCTTGAAAACATTGGGAGTGTGCTTCATTCTGAAAACCTTGAAGAATGACTGTAAACTCACCTATGTTCAGTCAAGTTTTGAGCAACTTTCTATTTTTAGAATGTTGGTTTTTCTTCCTCCAACAGACAAATTTTTGATTTTTTTTTTGAGATATGGGTTTTGCTCAGAATTTCGTTGCAAGACAACCCAGATCGTCCGTTTTTGAAAATTTTGAATTTAGACTAAAAAAGCAGCAAACCCTAATTTCTTCAATTTTTCACTAAAAAGTTTGGCACCTGGGTTTTGTTCAGAATGCAATTAGAAATGGACCCAGTTGGTCTGATTTGAAAAACACTGATGACTGATGGAAAAAACAGCCAACCCTAGAATTTGAAATTTTCTTGAAAAAGCTGTGATCTGGGTTTTCTTCAGAAGACTATTTTGAGAGGACCCAGATGATCAAAATTTGAATATACTGAGGATTTCACTGACATGCAAATAAAAAAGCAGCTGCTGCAACTTGATGAATTTCTCAAAAAAAAATTCTTCAGAAGAAAAATCTTGGCCGCCTTCTTCAAAAAATTGATCTTCTGGATGAAAAAGCAAGGCCTTATGCTGCTGGTCTGAAAAATTTGATGAAGAATCAGCAAACTTGAGTTCTTGAATCATGAAATATAACTTTAAATCTGCTGCTCCACTTTCTCCTTTGGATGCCACCTGCAAAAATAATGAAAATTACATGAAAGAGAGGTGTTAAATAGACTTAGGGTTTAAAATAGGTTTGCTTTCTTTTGCGTTTATCTTCAAAACCCTAAAATCAGCTGGTTCGATAAATTTAGACATTCTCTTCCTCTTGCCATTTTGAAACTTTTGAAAAATTTTGCAAAAATTCTCATACATAATGGGGCTGGCGTCTTTATTAGGCTTAACTTGTTCCGTGCTGAGTCATTTTTAGGGAAATTTTCTAACTTTCACAATTTTGACTTCTACTTTGATTCCTAATCTCCTGACTTGCATTTGATCCAATGTGAGTGAAATGGGATTATCCATCGCCAGAGTCTCGACCCATCCCTATATAGCGATTGCTCCCGGAGTATGCTCTTTTGGCAAAAACTTCGCTTTTGATCTCCTTCTAAATTCATGGGAGCCTATTTCTCCAGGTGTTCTTACCTTTGGTCTGCAGCATACGCTTTTATGATTTTCAAGTCTCTTCTTCCGATCTATTGATGAAATTTTGATTCCGAGATACCGGGATCGAATCTGATCGGCCGATCGCCTGGATAGCGAATCAACGTATAAGACGATCTTGAGGTCGTGGCTGGCAAAAATTCTATCAAGCTTCGAAGAAAAGTTTGGGCCCTCTCTAGGCTCTCAACTTTGACTGTACTGAATATTTCAAATGGTTTCACCTTCTTCTCTTCTACAGATGATCTCGTCAGATCTGGAGATTTGGGCGTCGGAGTGACTGACGGCTGAGCTAGTTACGGAGCTGAGGAGAAATCAAGAGGGGTCTTCTGGGAGCTACTTCATCAAAAAGTTAAATTTGACACTCCAAAAGCTTAGGCGCCTATTTGCTTTTGGGGCGCCCATTAGCTCCAGACTTAACCATTTTCTTCTGATTTTCATCTTTGAATTCAAACCTTCATTCTGTACCTTCCACTTGGATTTGGATTTGCCGGAGATTGGCCAGTCGGATGCCTTGATGAAGATATCCACTGCAAAGCTGACCGAATTCCGAAGAGATTGATCCCATTTGCAAACCCTAACTGCTGAGTTAGGCTTCTCAAAAAGCTGGGTGCCCTTGGGCACTTGGGGCGCCCAAAGTTCCCAAACTTAGAAACTTTTCAGACATTTTCATAATTTTCAGTTTGTATTCTGTTTGAAAACTCTCCGTTCGGCCTCGAATTCCGGGTGACTGGATGATCCGATGACTGCATTGCCGGACTCGTTGCGGAGCTGAAAGGAAACTGAGCTACTTTGCTTGGAATCTCAAACCCTAATTTTATCATCTGGTGCCCTAAAACGATGGGCGCCTATTTCCTCTGGGGTGCCCATGTCAAGCAGTATTAGTCAATTTTAGGCAGATTTCACCTTCTTTCCTCGTTCTTCGTGCTTGCTCACCAACTCACCTTCTACTCAATGCTTGCATGCTGTTGAATCATTCCTCGGCAAACCGGGACCGACTCACTGATGACCCTGAAGGCTCAAAGAGGCTAGATCCACTAGGGCAAACCGGGATCCTTTGAGATTTTGACCGCATCTTCAAATTGATATGGAAGTATTTTGAGCCAATCAAAATCGGGCCTTTAAAACCCTAGCCGGACAAACTTTTCTATTTTAGAAATTCTTTTACAAGAGCCATTTTGAAAGAAACCTAAAAAGTTACTATTTTTAGAAAATTTCTAAAAATAGCAGTTTTCCTAAAAGTAGGGATGAAAAACTGAGATCTGGGTTTTGTAGACTTGGTCGCTTTGAGCAGACCCAGATCGTCAGATTTTGGAAATTTTGAATTTTTACCTCTCATGCAAGACATACAAACCCCAATTTTGACCCTTTTGATAGATTTAACAAGACTTTTACTCATTTCTTTAGAATGTATAAGTGTAACAAAAATTTTAATTTTGGGGTACAACACAACTTACTTAGGTGTTTAGTAGGTGAAAAGATTTCACAATGGGATTCCATGTTGGTGCAAGCAAAGTTTGCATGCAACAATTTAGTAAACAGGTCTACATAAAAACATGTTCTAAGTGGTGTATGGAACTTCCCTAGGAGGTGTCATTGACTTGTTGGGAGTAGAAAGTGGTAAGCACACTAGTGCAAAGGTTGAGGACTTTGTGCAACTTATGGAGGACATACATGTGCAAGTCAAGAAGCCAACAATGCCACATATAAAGCACATGCCTCTAAGAAAAGACTTACTTAGAGGTGACTTAGTCATGGCACACTTGAGGAAATAGAAATTCCCAAAAGGAATTTATCATAAGTCAAAATCCAAGAAATTTATGCACAGATTTTCAGAATTGCATATTAGATTGAGCTGCCAGAGGATTTTGACATATTGCGGCCTTTAATGTCCTCAACTTGTATTCCTACCATGCATCTGGTCTTGATGATTTTGTCAGCTGCAAGAAGTACTAGATTGGAGGAAACAGATGTGTGAGAAGTAGCATGAGGAGATTCCATGGATTTTGGATTCTTGCATTGGAAAGAAAACTCAATGGAGCAAGTACAAAGAATATTTGATTCATTGGAAGGGTAAAGGACTTGAAGAAGATTCATGGGTTTCAGTAATAATATCAGAAGTGAGTAGCTGAATTAGTCTTTCACGTAGTCTTAATTTTGGGCACCTTTCTCAAAATTTTGTTACTTGGTGCTGTTGTTTGTGAGGTATTGCTTCAGTTACACAAAGTTCCTAAGACATTTTTGGTGCACTTTGTGGAAGAAATTGGGCATGTGGCTGTAAAGGCTGCATAGTGGCATTTTGTGTTGGAAGCAGAGCTTGCATACAACAATTTAGTAAATAGTTATACATGAAAGACACATTCTAGGTGGTGGGTGGAACTTCCTCAAGTGGTGTCACTGACTTGTTGGGAGTAGAAAGTGGCAAGCACACTAGCGCAGAGGTTGAGGACTTCATGCAACATATGGGGGACATACACATGCAAGTCAAGAAGCAGCTAGAAGCTAGTACCTCCAAATATGAAGCACATCCAGATGAGTGTAGAAGTGGTGCACTTGAGGAAAGAGTAGTTCCCAAAAGGAATTTATAATTAGTTAAAACCCAAGGAGTCTATCAGAATCCTGCTGCATGTGATGTTGATTTTGAAGATGCTAGATATATAGATGAGATCATGAGAAGGCAGCTGGGATTGGTCCGGATTCCATTGGATGAGTCACAACTCGATATACATGTTAACTTAAAGTTAGAGGCCTCTTTTGATATTGGTAGCCTAGATGAGGCATAATTGTGTATTTTCATTTTGATAATGAACAATGAAACATTGAAATCATATATTTTTATTTTTATTGCTGCTATACTTGAATCAATGAACATACATGCTTCTATTTCTTTTGATAAATTATATGAATTATGAATGTCTAAACTTAAATTTTGATGTCATGTATAGCTAAACTTGTAAAAATTTAAGTGAGTTTCCCTACACATATTTAAAAAATTTCACCACCATTCCCAAAAAGGGCTCTCTAGACTGCCATCCTTGAAACACGTCTCTTGCTGCCATGTTTTTGAAGCACATAGTGAAACCCTATAACGTGGGAAAAAGAAATGCATTACTTTGACGATGGAAAGTCAGACCTAAGCATGTGAAAATCACTTATGTTACCTTCTGTGATGATGACCAAACCATTAATGGCCCTCAATAAACTCATGAAGATGCCTCCAATAGTGAGCAATGGTATTCCAACTTTTTTCACAATCTGCTGTTAATCCTTGCTCTTCTTTGCAAATGGAAGACTGAACTTAACAATGAAAGACAACTTTTATCTTTAGTATCAAAATTTGGGCACGTTACAGCTGGGTGCACTCCAGAGAAAATGATCATTCTCTGGGTTTAAGACTAGCAGGGACACCTGAGTTAACTGGGACTTTGCATTTTTTGGTCCTAAACTAGACACAATGCTTTATGGCATGCTCCAAGGCAACAGAAGACCAATTTCATGTCTTCTTTCAAGCTCTTCTCTTCACCTCCTCTGACACATTGGAAATCTCTTTCAGTCGTTAATGCAGAAGCAATGATTAGGGCTTGAAAGCACGACATCTGTGAACATGGGAGACTAAGATTTGGCAAACTCACAAGGAATGACAAGGTCTTGACTTGAAAGATGAATCATACAAAAAGAATTGTATTGGTACAATAAATGTGTGTTATTTTTATTATTGTAGCATCCAACCATATTTGTATTAGGGTGTCTTGGAAATTTGCAGTATCTGTTTCCATGCAAATCTGTAAAAAGATGAATGTATGTCTGAAATAGTTGCGGTACCCTGATAGATATGATTGTGGTGAATGCTCTGTTAGATATGCAAACAAAATGTGGATGTATATAGATGGATAACATGATAATGAACAAAACAAAGTTTTGACAATGCTATGAATATTTCATAAATCCAGCCTCATCGAAATGTTGTCTTTGCAACTGCAATCTTTACTAGACGTGCTGATTCAGGTTTGTTGGTTGCAACCTTGATTTTTTTAATCAAACAAAACTAACAGGCATAAACCAGACATGCTTAACTTCATCCTAATACCAACCTTGTAGCTTTGAAATGGATTTTGGAGCTTCAACAAAATTGTTTGGAAAAGGTTTTCTACCTGAAGTATAGAGGGAAATCAAATTGTTTAACAATTATCTCAACCAAGTGCAGTCTCATGGAATGTGAAGATAACAGGTAAGTGCAGAAGGCTCTAAATATTTTGTAAGGAATTCAAAATCGCAGTCTCATGGATGGCAGCCATGGGTTATCAAGCCTTGGAATTTTCTAAGTGAATACAACTGGGTTTGGAGGTCCATCTAAAATTCTTTGGAAGTGGATTGTTGTCTGATTTGAAAATGTGGTAGAATATGAAAGGCTTGCATCTCGTATGACAAATTTCTTAATCTGACCAGGGAAGTTTGAAAGGCACTCATTAATTCTGGATATATGCAAAACGGGGGTTGTTGGTAAAGCCTTTGGGGGAAATCTTGATACACTAAAACTTCTTTGAATTTGTAGATTGGGAATGCTTCCACTGCTCTAGGAGCATCAGCTGCAATTGCTTAAATCAACCCAAAAAAATTGTCATATTGAAGATATGCTATCAGCTGCAACTGCGACTATCTGGCATTCTGCCAGATCTCCATCCTTGTCAAACAAGGTGAGGCCAAGGTGGATGAGATTAAGGAAGTGGACATTTACCTTCAGGGTGCTGTAATGCTACTTTGCCCTGCATGGAAAGGCCAAAGAAGTCAGCAGGCTGTCAGATGGGAGACAAGTTGTGTGCAACAATTAGGACAAAAAGAGTAAAATAGAATCATTCCTCAGCATGAACACAATTAGTCATACTTTCTAAGTGGTTGTGTACTCTCTTATGGGTTGTGTTTTATGTCTTATGCTTGTCTTCCACTGGTTGAGTCATTCTTGATGATGGACTCATGTGTCCCCTACACACATAAGGCCATAAATGACATCAAAAATATTGCATACTTATTCATTAACAATTCCAATGTTTTATATCAATCTAATTGTTCCATTTTTTATTATTTGGAAATAAAATCAAAGATCTTGTTCCAATGTATTTATTAAAATACATGAAATATTTATTCGTAAAATTAAAAGAAAAAGGTTGGAAAACATGGGACATGTCAAGAAATCAGTGAATATATGGACTTGAGAAAGCTGATAGACGGGATGACAAAGCTAGAGAAATGGTATTTGTTAATATTCAACCAAGTCGTTGTCATCCTGGTTCCACCTTCAACCAGATTGATGTCACCCAGCTTGGTAAGGATAAATAAATAGTATCCTTTAAATGATTTGTCTCTGTGATAAGCATTTGTTTTTAACTAGGCGTTGGAATAGAATTTTTTTTTGTTCTCTTCCTTTCATAATAACACAAAATTGGCTCTAGAAAAATTCACCGCCAACAATTCACCACCGGAAAATTCACCGCCATGACAAATTCACCTCATGGAAAATTCACCACCAGCAATTCACTGCCGCGGATAATTCATCGCATATCCCTTCTTAGATGTCTGAATGTTAATGCTTAAATTGTAATTATAATTGTTTGTAAAATTGTCAATAAATTATAACTGAGGTTCTGTATTTCCGTTATTAATGTGGTGGAAATTATTCTTTTGCAAAAAAAAACTCAAGGTTTTGGAAATATATATAAAAAAATGTTAATGCGGTGAATTATCCACGGCAGTGAATTGCTGGTGGTGAATTTTCCATGAGGTGAATTTGTCATGGCAGTGAATTTTCCGGCGGTGAATTGTTGGCGGTGAATTTTCCAATGGTGAATTGTTGGCAATGAATTTGCTTGAAGCCCACAAAATTAGAAACACGTTTTAAGTGAGTTAACATACTATGTTGAATGTATATGACTTCTTCGATAATGGGTTTACTCTGAAATACGTAGCCTATTTCTTTTATAATGTCAAGAAGGGGGCCTGTGTATGTTTGTAACTTCATTGTAATTTTTTGAGGTTATATATTGATTGGGGATGTGAGAGCTACTAATATACTGTTTTACTGAGGGCTCTCTTTCCCAGCAATTATTATATTATGGTATATATATAATAAATAATATTTGTTTTTCATTTCCATTTCAACATGAAAGGATGTATTTCTTCCCATGGGTCAGGGTCCTGTGGTAAGGTAAAACAATTGGCATAATGTTGACCGATGGTCAAGCCTGATTTGCCATTCTCTTTGTGCTAAAGCACTCATGATAATGTGGCTTAAACATGCAAGGCTAGGTGCAAGTTCATGTTGAATTGTGATGGAATAGGTACCCATTAGATGCAGCTTCAAAGCCAAAAAGTTGTCTAAGCTTTTGTAGTGTGCTTTCTTGTGTATGAAATGATGGTGGGTGAGAGTCCAATAAAATTTATTGAACAAAAGAAAAAGGAAAAAAGGTGTCATATTTTTCCTTCAAAGTTGTTTAAATAGAAATTTTAACAAATTTGTGCATGTCTTTACACACAATTGTATTGAGCTTGATTATTTTTTAATTACACACTTCATTCTATTCTTGGATGCAATTAAAAATTTGCACAATCCTCTTAAAAAATAGTAACATTTGGAGCATCTCATTCATATGATAATGCGATAATGGACATGTTTCAATTCATTGTTGGACAATATATTGAAATGTCTAGAACTTTGATATAAGTAACACCCTTGGGTAATTTGGAGTAATTCATATAGTTTATAGTTGAGCTCTAAAGTTTCTTGAAAGATTTTCATTGTTTAAATTCTCTCTTTTATGAGATTAATTCAAGTTTGATCCCTACAGATTCTTATAGGTTGCGATGGGGTCCGTTCAGTTGTCGCAAAATGGATGGGCTTCTCTGAACCTCGTTATGTTGGACATTGTGCTTATCGTGGATTGGGAGTTTATCCTAGTGGACAACCTTTTGCACAAAAAGTGCATTATATCTATGGAAAGGGAATTCGTGCTGGCTATGTCCCTATTACATCTACTAAAGTCTATTGGTTTGTCTGCTTCAATAGCCCTTCACCAGGTTTGCTTCACTAAGGAAACTCGTGAAAAAGCTTTTAAATTTATAGATTTATCATGAAATTTAGAGGAAATTGATATATTAAGTTGGCATTTTCACATATGTACATACAATTGATCTATAAATTTAGTGAGTTCATGTTTATATGGGGTAAATGCTTACAGCGATACAGCTTAATTCTTAATAGAGAGGAGACAAGACAGAAAGTATGTCATTGTCCATATTTTTGGTTTCTTATTGCCAATTTTCATTACCAAATGATCGGGCAGGTCCAAAGATGACAGATCCGACTATTTTAAGGAAGGAAGTCTTTCAACTTGTTCGTGAGTGGCCTAGGGAACTCATTCAAACTATTGAGAATACACCTGATGGGGCCATTTTGCGAACTCCTTTGGTAGACAGATGGTTGTGGCCTGTTGTAAGTCCAAAGTCAACAATAGGTGGCATTGCACTAGCAGGAGATGCATGGCATCCTATGACACCAAATCTTGGGCAAGGAGCATGTTGTGCACTAGAGGATTCTATTATACTTGCTAGGAAGCTAAAGGAAGCTCTTGATATGGATAAACAAGACAATTTAAATATAGAGGAAGCGTTACAGTCCTATACAAATGAAAGATGGCCTAGAATTTTTCCTCTAGCCATTAGAGCTAATATTGTTGGTGCTCTTTTGCAGTGGGAGAATGAGTTGATTTGTTCAGTAAGGGATAACATAATTATACCAAAAGTTGCACAATTAGAACCTTTATTAGAACACACAAAATATGACTGTGGTTTGTTGTATACTAATCCTTGAGATTTTCATTGTATGTGAATGAAAGTAAATCATGGTAATCTTACGAGACAAGAATTTAAAATATCTTTGGGCTTGCCTACCAGTCCAAATTATGGCTCTAATTCTATTATGTCTCCACGAAATAATTCATTTATTCCCTTTTTGCTATGTACATTCTCCTCCCAAATTGTAATAGAGGTAGAATATATTATTCGTTTTGCCTCACTCAAAATAATACGTTTGTTGTTATTTTCAAGTTCTCTGGATAGTATTCCAATATTTTAAATTCGGTTCTTTCTATCAACGTGAAAATGATAGAAAGGAGTAAATTAGTTATAGAAAGCGATGATGGTTAATCTTCTTGTTATTGGATATTTGATGCTTTATAAATAAATTATCATAGTTTCTGATGAAACTCATGAAGAACATAGCAGTTTTGTAAAGTTCCAATTATTTAACATACTTTAATGTCCTTTCTTGTCAAAACATGACTCCTGAAAGGATGGTTAGCACGTTGTTTTACATAATCAGAATGCCAGTGGAGATAAATCCTTAGCATAATGTGCGTGATTTTATTAAATATAGTCAATTCCATGCATGCATAAATGGATCTTGATGAAATCTATCAAATTACATAACTGGTTATTTAGTTGCAATTGTGCATTCATATTTTTATGTCCTTGAAATGTGACTGACAAAAGGATGAATAGCAATTTATTTCACAGGCAGAATGTCGGCGAGACACACCCTGAGCATTATGTCAGTGGGTTAACTACAACCAATCAACTCCATGCACATATATCTCATTCTAGTGGACAAACAAATACATGCAACATAGCTTCATGCGAGAATGCAACATGCTAGTGGACTGTAAATTCCATGTGGGCAATATAGAATGTTAGTTATTTAGGCAATGATAGTGGACCAGAGGACAATTTAAATGAGACATGAATGACTAAACAGCTTTACTAATGTCAAATGATGTATATTTAGGTCCAATAAGGATTCATAGTTACCCATGGGTCTATAACAACCATGGGAATGGTTGAAAAATTGATTTTCTTATAGCTGAAATCATGTGTATTTTACTCAATTTTGAAAGATATTGGTTGGAGGCCAGAAATTTGATCTTGTTCATACTTATTTTGGTCCTGTTTGGCACATTGTATGGTTTCTTTGTATGCTCAATGATGCTTTGATTCTAATAGTGATGTTACACATTGTTTTGCTGTCTCCACTCTTTTACACTCTACATTTCTGTTCTTGTGTCACTTTATTGTGTGATTTTGGACTGCAATTTCCTCTACAATAGTTTGATTCTTTGGTGTAGTGTATCCAATGTAGCCTTCTCGAAAGAGCTTAGCTTGTAAGGGTGCACATGAAATTTTAACCAATAAATTAATCTTCTACACAATTCATGGTGAAATGACAGTGACATAATATGTCAATTATTAATATATTATAATTTTGAAAAACACACAATGGGGCTTATATATTATTTCATGCATTTGATACTTTTGGACATGTAATGGTGCTTATGAAATTGCAACCAATATATTTATCTTTTGCACAAATGATGATGAAATGACAATGATGTGACGATGTAAAGTATGCCAATTATTGATGTAGTTTATATTTGAACAACACAAAATGAGACCCAAACATTATTACATGCTTTTGATTCTTTGGACAAACATTTCTAGATCCATAGATTTCTTGTGATTTAAAACTCTTTATGGTTGTTCTTATACAATGCATGTTACAAGAAGATTAGCAGCCTAAAGAGGTGTCCCTTGGGATTCAACGATTAATATTTCTTTTGGGCAAGCTTTTTCAAGTTTAAGTTAATCAATATGACACAAACTTGGAGTTTTGGTGGTGGCTTGCCATGGTAGAACCTTGATTTACATGGTCTACCCTCCGAGTAGGTTTAAATAGGATCTTCAATTGGTTGGATCATGCCATGATTTATGAGCAACATGTCTTCCACCTTTCTGATTATGCGCAATCCATGAAAGCACATCTAGAGATCATTTTGTCTAACCATTGTACCTCACTTTTTAACTTGCTAAAGCATTCAATTCTTCTTGAATATGTATGCAAGTGTGGAAGCTTGAGCCATGTATGGTGCTATTTGCATTAGGTTGTGGAATGTTGCAACTGCCCTCAATTGCCTTTCTACGACAATTTGGTAAGCAGGTGGTGAGGAACTTGCAATAGAACTCCCATTCCAAATTTGTGAGGGTTTACACTCAATTGGAAAGTGATCCCTTTGATTTCCAACTTTAATTTGGCTACTCAATTGAAGCATAAGCTTAAGCTCATCAAATGCCATTGAGCCAAAGGAACTTAGATTAGAGCTTGCCTTCATTTGCATGAAATTAGGAATAAAGTCTAGGGATTTCTTCAATGCCCTTCACTTCAAGCAAGTTAGAACCCAAATCAAGGCTATCTAGTTTGCTCGTGGACAACTCACAACTCTCCTAAGAATATCCAAGACTTTCATGGATTGTTCTAGGTTAGTTTTCCAAGTCTAGGAGGAGACCGTGGAATGCACTCAAGCTTTACAATAGTGCTCGGATGATGTTCTTACCAAACTAAGCTTTTTTTTGCTTAAGTTGCTTGCAACACACTACTCACTCTTGATGAGCTTCATGTTGCACTTATGCAAATAGCTAATGAGAAAGCCCCTAGCTTGGATGGCTTTCCTTGTAATTTTTTTCAAGGCACGTGACACTTTATTGGTACAAACCTTCATGTCTATTAGGATGCTCTTTGTAATAAATCCTTGGGAAGTGTTCTCAATTGAGGGAATATCAAATTCATTTCCAAATATAGATCTAGGATAAGTATGTTTTTCAAATGCAATCCCAAGCCCTTTGTAGGAAATTATATTCAAGACTATATAAAGGATTCTCATTTTGTAAGTTTCATTCAATATAAATGTTGAGGGAAGTGATATTCTAATTAGCTTTGAGTTTTGAAGTAATGTATCGAGGGTTGTAGTGTAGGAAATTAAAATTTGGAGGTAGGAGTTTTGGGTGGGAAATGTTATGGAAGCCTTTGCATGCAAATTTGGCCTCCCCATGGAAAAGTTAGTGAAATAGATTAGGTGCTTCTTGGATTAGTAATATTCAAAATGAATTTGAAGGGATTGCAACCTTTGAGAAAGGTGAAATCTCTTGCAAAGAGAATGTAACAACCTAACTGGACTATAGTTTGAAAATTCAACTATTAACTAACTTTCAGCTGATCTACAACTAACTTGTTTTCGAAACTAGGGTTTCCAAATTGATCCAACTAACTCAGACATGCAATTAACTTTTTTTTTAATTTTCAGTTTCAACACACATGAATCGTTCAACAGTTTTCCGCCAACTGTTCATGGCACAACAATAACTAAATAACTGCCAAACTGGGATTTCATTTGCAGCTAGACGGAAAAGAGAATTCAATTCAGATGTCGTTACATTATACACTTCCTCAACTAACTTTTAATTTCATTTTCAGCTGAAAAGAAACTATTAACTATAAACGTCTAACAGGAAATTGTAGAAGAATAATAATTACTTTTCTTTGCTTCCAGAAGGTAACGAATAATTACTACAGCTATGAATCAATATAACCGCTGAATAAATTCAAGTAACTATCTCACTAAGCATATGAGAATCTTACAATGTTCATTAACATAAAGAATAGCATTCATGGCATAGATGGATTCGAAATTCAATTACCATTGCATGTACCTGGATTTACGAGAGAGGAAGAAATCCGTTTGACATCATCTTCATACTGTCTTACTTGAAAATCTTTATCGAGGGAAAGAGATTTATCATCAGGGGCTTTACCGCCCAACCAAGACCTACTGGTCTCCCGAGTTTCTTCAACTGAAGAACCCGCCCTTCACGAGGGTAGTCAACATGGATCAATTATCATTCATGTCTCTGAGCCTGATGTCCACGTACCTATACTACTGATCGATCCTTCCTCTATAGGTACCTCCTATCAGAAGAATCATCCTGATCAGAGTATATCTGGCCATGGAAGCTGACATTGCCAAACGGGCATCTACCTTGGCCAAGGATTTTTAATTAATTATTTGTGGCATCACTGTGCCGTCAGCACGCATCCTTGCTCGGTATGATAATACTTAGATGAAAGTCTAATTTTACATTAGCAAGTTTGTTTATCAATTCCTTTTGGTTCGAGGTTATATCTTAACCATAGGATTAATATTACCAGAACTTGGTTTGAACTTATATCTTGTTTCAAGATTTATATTATTCTAACATGGTCCAAAAGCATTTCATCATATTTAAAGGTAAGTTGATTCCTTGTTGTTCATATACAGAGATATACTCAACTCTTAACTGAACCCTTCTAAGAAATAATAAACTGCTACTCTCAAGTTAATGAGGAGAGATTAAGAAGTCTTATTCCTTCATTTATATTATTTCATTTTTCCAAAATTCATCTTGCTCAGAGCTTAAGCATATTCTTTCTCATAACACGGAAGATCACCTTGACTATTCTCTGCTCAAATTAATCACAATACAAGATCTAATTCACATTGCCAGGTCTGATTAATTTTTCCTATGGTTTAGGGTTATGTCTAATCCCTAAAGTTTATGCAAGAGAAAAGAGTGATTGATACAACAATGGGAATTTCAAGACTCTCATTATAAATATTCCCAAGCAGTCTCATTTGAACAAAGGTATGCACTTGTTCAGCTTCTAATTCAGGGAAAAGGAATTTGGCATATCTATACCTATTAAGATCTTTGGAAAAATTACCAAATGATTCCATAGAATCCAGATACAGATTTAAATCAGCGTATGGCCTTATAATTCTGACAGGAATGATCTTGTTGAAAATTCTACTAATGACCAAGTTCAATGTTGAGAAGAGAGAATATAGAATCTTATCTCAGATAAATCGAGAACAGAGATGAGGAGGCTAGAAGGGTTCGGCCAGAATCTCCCACAAGAATACATAAGCATAAATCTTCTTTCAACAAGGATGAATACTTTAACTATTCTCTGTGCTAGTTGTTCTCAGTTTTGATTTAACTCTTTCGTAGTCAACAGTAATGACATGTTTTGCTCAGATTAGAAATCTATGAAAATTGCATAAGCTAAAGATATTAAGAAAAGATGTGGGAAATCACTCCACTCGAAAGACTAAGAACATTTATAAGTAAAGGAAGCAATAGAACCCTGGCTCGGGTTTCAGAATATAACAGAGCCAACACTAAATTGAAAGTAGCTCTACCCTGATGGATATCAGAAACTGGATCACAATACTTGCCTGACAATTCGACTGAGAATTAAATATTGATATCATTCATTTGGTGAGATATTTGTTACTCGCCTGTCTGTGAGTGGAGAGTTCGAGACTGGAGAGATTATCTCTTTTCGCAACTACCTCGACTTCCAAGCACGCCAATACTCCCAGCCGTGATCAAGAACAGGGGCGGATTGAACTTTTATTATTTTGTCTTGAGAATTCGCCAACAGTTAGGGCACAGACGGAGCACAGAGAAACTTGGGTTACCTCCGAATGAATGGAAAAGATTGTTTCAGACTTGAGAACGAAGTTCCTTCAGGAGAAGGTATTACGCGATAGAAGAAATTGAATGAAAAGCCACCCACAGATATCAAGGCCGAGTTCAGAGAGATGGAGTTGCAGGAGAAAAAGGTAAGGTGTTCAATGAAAAATCGAAGGCCCAAAGATAGAAACTTTTCCCGACAGAATGAAGTGCCTATCCCCCCCTTCGGCTTCCACTATATTGCTCTAAAAGTCTTCCGCCAGGACTGCAAGAGTCACGCGACTCCTGGCTTACCCGTCTTGGCCGTTTCAAATCAAAGCATGGAGGAAGAATATGTCCGCTTCAAAACCACCGACAACACCAGAATTTATTCCATTAATTTTTAACTTAAGACTTACATTTATATTCAATTCGATGGCAAATATCTTGTATCTCTTATTATTAATTTAATATTAAATATCCTCCTACAAAAATATATATAGACATCAAGAATTTGGTTCGCTAATTTCCAAAAGGATAAAATATTTAATTATATCCATTATTTTGATTTATTATTTATTAACCATTTACAATCTCCTTTAAAGGTGATTATAGATTTATTTGTTTTAAACTGGCTAATCTAATAAATAATTAAATTTAATTACTTATGGCCAAGTTACGATTTAGACATTTGTCATACACCAGCTTGAGGTAGACAATAATATTGATCCATTGTTAACCATGTCCTCTCCCTGATGATATTCCCCTTTCCCTCACGGCGTCGGCAATCCTGCATCCACTGACAAGGATTATGGATTAGATCGTTCTCAACGACTTAATAATATGCATTAAATTTAATCTCGTAATTTCATTCAACTTCCCGTGAACAATAAATTTACTGGCAAAATAAAAGTTTGTTATCATTACAGTTACGATAAAACAACTATTGCATTCTCAATGTCATAATCCCATGAAAGCAATTCCTTGCAACGATCATTGTATTCAAAAAAAAATATATAACCAAACATATTGTCTCAATGCGAGGGATGTGACATACTCCTCCCCTTAAGAATCATCGTCCCCGATGATTGTTTATTCTAAATTTTAAACATAGCCATAAAAATAAAGATAGTGTTCTCAATTGTTCAACAAAAGATAAGGGAATTTTTGAAGGATTTCTACATAAACCTCCCAGGCGACTTTTACTTAGCTTTAATAGCTTTCACCATTCTTTTCTGTTCAATTTGATTTGTTTCTCTATTTCCAAATAACATTTCAAGACTTATTGATAATCCTGCCTTCTAGCTTACCCAGCTTACAAGAATTCAACATCTTTTCTTTCTAATGAACCGTCTTGATAGCAAAATCATAAAAGTGGTTATATCAACACCTTAAAGTTGAATACTCTTTCTGAGTATATCAATCAATTACTTTTAACACAATTGACCAAGAGGATTACATCAAGGGTTAGCATCAACCTTCACTTTTCTAGCTGAAAGATTTTCGTTAAGCACTGGTTTCATTTATCTAATGCATTGTTAAAATAAACTATTAAGTAAATACAAGAGAAAAGATCAGAATTTTCTTTCTAGTTTAACTGTCCTCCAAGACTCGGCATGTTACTGAAAAGAAGAAATTTCCCCTCAGTTACCATCTGAGCTCTGGTGTATACTCCCACTTAACCAACTCTGTCGCACTACTAAGGATACCCTCCTACTGAGTACGACAACTCTGGTTAGCTAAGCGTCTGAAGTATAAGTTCACCATCCTGCTCGACTTGGAAAGACTATTCACCTGGGCTTACTAAACTACTTGTCCGCCCACATACCCTAACACAATGTTTCCTCCTTTGTAAGATTAAGAACATACAAGGTATATTTCATAAAATTTACTTCCTTACAGATTCCATCAGAGGCCCATCCAAGACATGATAGAGATGTACATTTCATCAAACATGGTGAACAACCAAAAAAAATTATTCGTGGTAACCCCCACAATACTTAGCTTTATATCAAATTATAAACAGTCTTATTTTCAGCAATAACCGAAAGAATGAACTTATTCCTGGCACTTAGTTCAATTCTGACCAACTGGCCCTAAAATAACGATCTTCAAAGTTAAACCTTTTCAAATTTAAATTAAAACGACGACATTCCTTGCCAATATTAAAAAGGAATTTTTAACCAAACTCCAAAGAAGTACCATAATCTAGAGGAACATCCCTTATGCACTACGTGACTCGACTAAGTTACTAACAAAAGAGTAGATTGCTGCGCTGCTATCAATCCTTCCAAAAACTTACATCAAGTTAGAGACTGTGCTACCAATGCATCAAACAATAAGTTCCTCAAATCTTCCATCTTTTTTTTCTTATACTTAATTACAGCAGTTGGTTTTCTCGTGAATCTCAGTGAACAAGTGTTCCCTGGTTCTATACCATTTTCTCCACATTCCATACCAATAGATCATCACTAAGATAACAATAATGCAATTCACTAGCAACCGGTGTAAGAATAAGCATGAAAAGCTTTCCTAATTAAGAATGGGCTCTATACAACTGTCTGACCAAAGTATAGTGCGGTGAAACATATGAGGAAACCAATGTATTGTATTCACATCCATGGTATGCGTGTTCCTGGTCATAACATGTGTTATAGATACCTGCTTAATGATCATCGGTGGCTTAACCAACTAAGGAACCAATCAATATCATTTGTATCAAGTTTCCACCAATTTAAGAATGCCATATACCTGTGGTTTTGTATGTCCTTTTGTTGTCATTACTAAGTTTACCGCTATCAAAAATGCTATAGATAAAGATATCAGAGTCATTATGCCCTTGTCAGGTGTTTGCCAAGAAAATCTGTAATAACCTTGCAGAAAAACAAGCTTTGTGTCATGTTTGTAACTGCAACACTCTCATCTTATTGACTCATAACATTGTTCTTCTATTTCTTCTCAGGTAAGTAACAATAACTAAGCATGTCTGAGTTGCAAATTTTATCAACATCACATATAAACTTGGTGTATCAAACAAAAATGTTTTATGAATTTACACATTCACACAAGTTGTTCACTTCACCGCTCCTTCACCATTGTACCATTCATGAACTGAATTTCAAACAGTAACCCGCTGTGACGAGAGGTCAATGAGGGTTTCAAACACTAAGCTCTTACCATTTACTTTGTGTCTTCAAGAGATGATTTGGCTGATACTCTCCATCACTTTAATCATGTTGTTGTTGTCTTCATTAGCTCTATTCACAAGGTAATGTCTCTGTAGTGCCAATCGTAGGAACCTGTCCAGGAGTTCTACTACTGATGCTTATCCAAGATTTACATGAATATATCTGTACCATGAAATTTACTGCCACTGGCCTAAATACAATCACTGCTAAGAGGAGGAACCAATTTCAACTGGAGTTCTTGACAAAATACGTATATGAAATAACTATAATGCACCATATAACTCAAAGTTCTTTCTTGTTGATTGTCATGTAAATATGTTTTGAGATCTAATCAAAAGGTTCATACGTAATTCATTAAGGAACATAGTGAATGCTATGTTTGTCATATAGTCAATATTCTTTTAACAAGTATTTATCATTCCAGTAACATTGCAGATCATGCATGTAGCTAACAAACTTGTCACCTTAAGTTATCCATCATCTTGTCATATTATATCTGCATTTCATGCTGCTCATGACAACAACTTCCTGACATAACAAAACAAATCCTACAACTCTTGATTCATCGATCTGATGAAGAACCAAAAATGATATCCTCAACAACTTAATTTGTGATCTTACAATATTATCAATATGAGGTAACTCCTCTTCTATGAAGTAGTTAAACATCCATTCAGTTACTGACTCATTCTTCTACTCTCCACAAAGGAGTTAAAAGATAAAACACTAACTTCCTTCCCCTTTTCTCAAGTTATCTTTCATGTAACAACATGTTGTCCTTGACTATTGCTTTTCTTACCATCTTGATCCTTTAATTCCACTTGGCTCTTTCCGAACCATCTAGAAGTTAGACCAGATTTCATCTTATTTTGATATAATTTCAAGGATTTCCGATGCACAAATGCCCTGCACTTGGTTGATTGCTTCTGGATCTTTCCAATCCTTTAGCCCACAAGTTCAAATTAAGTTATTATTTAAGTTTTGATCACAATCTCGGTACCCTAGGCATACCTTGCCTTAACTTAGAATAATTTCATAATTACTTGATAACTCCAATTATTTCTAAGAGCATTTAACGGTTACAAGAAAAATTGTTTACAAAAATTATTATCTCTTCCTGAGATAGATTCAATTCCAACGGTTACAAAAAGGCTATCACTCGCGGTGATAGACTCTGTATAAGATTTGTTTATAGGATTGGCTATCACTTCCTGTGATAGACTCAATCACGTAATTGGTTACAGTAACTATCACTTCCTGTGATAGATCCAATACAAAAAATGTTTCAACAATAATTATCACTTCCTGTGATAGATTTTAATGCGAAATAACTGCCACTCACTGTGATAGATTCAAAGCAAAGGTTTACAAGGTTCACAAGGTCGATTTAAATTTTCTGAGTTGCATGATGAGCCCCGAGGTTCAGTGTCGAACCTGGTAGCTCTGATACCATATGTAACAACCTAACTGGACTATAGTTTGAAAATTCAACTATTAACTAACTTTCAGCTGATCTACAACTAACTTGTTTTCGAAACTAGGGTTTCCAAATTGATCCAACTAACTCAGACATGCAATTAACTTTTTTTTTTTTAATTTTCAGTTTCAACACACATGAATCGTTCAACAGTTTTCCGCCAACTGTTCATGGCACAACAATAACTAAATAACTGCCAAACTGGGATTTCATTTGCAGCTAGACGGAAAAGAGAATTCAATTCAGATGTCGTTACATTATACACTTCCTCAACTAACTTTTAATTTCATTTTCAGCTGAAAAGAAACTATTAACTATAAACGTCTAACAGGAAATTGTAGAAGAATAATAATTACTTTTCTTTGCTTCCAGAAGGTAACGAATAATTACTACAGCTATGAATCAATATAACCGCTGAATAAATTCAAGTAACTATCTCACTAAGCATATGAGAATCTTACAATGTTCATTAACATAAAGAATAGCATTCATGGCATAGATGGATTCGAAATTCAATTACCATTGCATGTACCTGGATTTACGAGAGAGGAAGAAATCCATTTGAGATCATCTCCATACTATCATACTTGGAAATCTTTATCGAGGGAAAGAGAATTATCATCAGGGGCTTTACCGCCCAACCAAGACCTACTGGTCTCCCGAGTTTCTTCAACTGAAGAACCCGCCCTTCACGAGGGTAGTCAACATGGATCAATTATCATTCATGTCTCTGAGCCTGATGTCCACGTACCTATACTACTGATCGATCCTTCCTCTATAGGTACCTCCTATCAGAAGAATCATCCTGATCAGAGTATATCTGGCCATGGAAGCTGACATTGCCAAACGGGCATCTACCTTGGCCAAGGATTTTTAATTAATTATTTGTGGCATCACTGTGCCGTCAGCACGCATCCTTGCTCGGTATGATAATACTTAGATGAAAGTCTAATTTTACATTAGCAAGTTTGTTTATCAATTCCTTTTGGTTCGAGGTTATATCTTAACCATAGGATTAATATTACCAGAACTTGGTTTGAACTTATATCTTGTTTCAAGATTTATATTATTCTAACATGGTCCAAAAGCATTTCATCATATTTAAAGGTAAGTTGATTCCTTGTTGTTCATATACAGAGATATACTCAACTCTTAACTGAACCCTTCTAAGAAATAATAAACTGCTACTCTCAAGTTAATGAGGAGAGATTAAGAAGTCTTATTCCTTCATTTATATTATTTCATTTTTCCAAAATTCATCTTGCTCAGAGCTTAAGCATATTCTTTCTCATAACACGGAAGATCACCTTGACTATTCTCTGCTCAAATTAATCACAATACAAGATCTAATTCACATTGCCAGGTCTGATTAATTTTTCCTATGGTTTAGGGTTATGTCTAATCCCTAAAGTTTATGCAAGAGAAAAGAGTGATTGATACAACAATGGAATTTCAAGACTCATTATAAATATTCCCAAGCAGTCTCAATTGAACAAAGGTATGCACATGTTCAGCTTCTAATTCAGGGAAAAGGAATTTGGCTTATCTATACCTATTAAGATCTTTGGAAAAATTACCAAATGATTCAACAGAACCCAGATACAGATTTAATTCAGCATATGGCCTTATAGTTCTGACAGGAATGATCTTGTTGAAAATTCTACTAAGGACCAAGTTCAGTGTTAAGAAGAAAGAATATAGAATCTTATCTCAGATAAATTGAGAACAAAGATGAGGAGGCTAGAAGGGTTCGGCCAGAATCTCCCACAAGAATACATAAGCATAAATCTTCTTTCAACAAGGATAAACACTTTAACTATTCTCTGTGCTAGTTATTCTCAGTTTGATTTAACTCTTCCATAGTCAATAGTAATGACATGTTTTGCTCAGATTTGAAATCTATGAAGATTGCATAAGCTACAGATATTAAGAAAAGATATTGGAAATCACTCCACTCAAAAGACTAAGAACATTTATAAGTAAAGGAAGCGATAGAGCCCTGGCTCGGGTTTCAGAATATAATAGAGCCAGTACTAAATTGAAAGTAGTTCTACCATAATGGATATCAGAAAATGGATCACAATACTTACCTGACAATTCGACTGAGAATTAAATATTGATATCATTCATTTGATGAGATATTTGTTACTCGCTTGTTTGTGAGTGGAGAGTTCGAGACTGGAGAGATTATCTCTTTTCACATCTACCCCGACTTCCAAACACGCCAATACTCCCAGCCGTGAACAAGAACAGGGGCGGATTGAACTTCTATTATTTTGTCTTGAGAATTCGCCAATAGTTAGGGCAAAGACGAAGCACAGAGAAAACTTGGGTTACCTCCGAATGAATGGAAAGGATTGTTTCAGACTTCCGAACGAAATTGATTCAGGAGAAGGTATTATGC
>VDFB02176099.1:0-25441 GCA_007258455.2 Sequoia sempervirens | reverse complement strand
TAAAAATCCTGTAGCTTCTGATCACGCGATGGCAAGCAACCGTTGATATCCGAAGGCAATTTAATCAACGGTAGCATGAATTCGATCCTTTCTGCAAAATAAAACATTCATTAAAAAGGACGAGGGGACATCACTAGGCCAACGGTAAACAACAACATAAGTTTTTTTTAAAAGATGAAACACGGGGCCAACCGAGACTTAGGAAATAAAACCCTGCAGAGGAAATAAATATTTGAGACCAAAGGGACCTAGCCTAGATGGAACGATAGGACATAAGATGTTTTAAAACCCCTCAAAAAGTAATAGCGAAATAGATCCCAACCAAGGCGTAAAATAAACACAAGGGTTTTACATGTAGGAAAAGCTAAAACCCCAACCCTAAGAAATTTCCAACACCATGAAAGACCAATAACACCAGGCAAGGTAGGAATGGAACACAAGGAGCAAAATTTTGAAGTTCCATCATGTCCCACCCTTACCTTTAATATTTCAATTATAGAAAACTTTTTTCAAGGCATAATGACAACAAACATTACCAAAAGCTAGAGCAATTATAACATCATTAGAGTCCTAATTATCATAGAAAAGAAAAAATGTTAGGAACATGATCATGAAGCAATATACAATAAAGTGAATACAAAAATAAAACATAAAAACAAAGAGACAGATTCACCCAATATGGGTTATGTCCATGGAGAAGCAATTTGTCCTTCCTTTTATTTATCTAGCAAAACAAATGGATACAACCTACCTCATATTTGTTGTAACATCATCTTCTTTCTATCATACTCTCTTCACACAATACATTACCTAGTCATAATATAATGCCCTCATAAAAGGTGGTTTCCTTCTAGGACAAGAAAATACCAACATAATCTTTATCATCATTTTTGTGACCTAATGATGAATGGTCTAAATTTATAATCAAAATATACATAGTATGGTTTTCAAAAGTGTAGCCCTTTGACCCCCCATTAAGAGGTCATCCTCCCTATACCTTGTAATAGGGGTATCCATTGCATCCTCCCACGATGAAATAGGCTCCATAAATAACAAGATCAAGCTCCATAACTAATAATCTCCCACTTGGAGATTGAACACAACAACTCCAAGAAGATAATCAAGATCCACCAACAATCTCCCACTTGGAGACTAATTATAGTAACTCCATCCCTATTACACCCATTGGACTAGGATCCTACTTTAGAATTTACAAAGTTTCTTATCTTCACCATCAGACTTGAAGGCCAACTAAAAGTTAGTAGGTGATCAATTTTTCCTAACTTAATATCTTCATTAACATGTTTGCAAGATTTTTGCTAGTGTGTATCTTTTCTAGCTTGAATTTTCCATCTTCTAAAACTTATCTTATCAAATGGTTCTTGAGTTGTATATGTTTAGTCTTAGAATGAAGGGCCAAGTTCTTTGCAAGATGAATGAAACTCTAGATATCTCTATACAACTTGATATTCTCTTCTTTCCCAATTCCCCCATAAACCTTTTTAACAAAATCATCTCTTTACTAGTCTTTGTAGTAGTGGCATACTCTATTCTATTGTTGAAAGTGTAACAACCTTTTGCAATCTTGAAATCCAATTGAGTGTTGTTTCAACTATAGTAAAAACATACTTTATGGTGTTCATCTTGCTATCTATACCACCTACTATATTTGAATCAACACATCCCTATAAATTAGAGCTAGAACCTCCAAAAGATAATGCTTAGGTAGTAGTACCTCTCAAATAATTGAGAATCCACTTTATTGTGTTTCAATGCTCTCTGCCTATATTTTTCATATACCTACTCAAAATTCCCATTACATGTGCAATATCAAGCCTTGTACACACCATGACTTACATGAAGCTATCAATTATTGATGGGTATGGAAACTTGGACATATAGTCTATCTCCTCCTATGTCTTGGGACACATATACTTAGTCAATTTGAAGTGGTTGGGAAAATGTGTATTAACTAATTTGGCATCCTGCATTTGAAATATTTTCAACACCTTCTCTATGAGACAATGTTAATTTATGGTTTTTCTTCTTTTGTTATTCTCATACTAAGGATTTGCTTTGCAACACTCAAATCCTTCATTGAAAATGAATTGGCTAATTTTCTTTTAAGCACATGTATATCATACATGTTAGACCCTACAACAAGCATGACATCTACATACAATAACACTTGATAATATAGTTGGCATTATCTAGTCTCTTGAAATAAACACAGTGGTCAAAATGACATCTACTTTAACCTTATTATGTCAAAATCGTGTCAAATTTTAAATACCATTTTTTGGGAGATTTCTTTAGGTCATACAAGCTCCTCTTCAACCTACATACTATGTTATAAGTCACTTTTACCTTATATCCCTATGGTTGCTACATCTAAATCTCTTCCTCCAAATCCCCATGGAGAAAAGATGTCTTTATATATAATTGTTCAAGATACAAATATTCTACTACCACTAGAATTAAAATAGTTCTAATTGAAATATTTTTAACAACAAAAGAAAATATTTCATTAAAATACATACCTTTCTTCTGTACAAAACCATTTACAACAAGTCTTTCATTGTACCACCTTTTTCCTCCATCTTCTTCCTTCATCCTATTAACCCATTTGTTATACAATTATCTTTTACCTTCAAGTGACTAAACCAAGTCTCAAGTTTAGTTCTATATCAAAGAGTTCATTTTCTCTTTCATACATTGCTCCCACTTTTTTTTGGTTTCTACCTGTATTGCTTCTTCATAACTTTCTAGTTCAGCAAAATCAATCAAAAACACATAATATAATGAAAGATAGTATCATTCAAGGGGTCTACTTAACCTATTAGATCTTCTTGCAAGAGTTTTAGATACTTTATGTCATTTTTGTTGTTGAACAATTTGATTTTTTGACATCTTTTGAACTACATTTTCTACGATTTCATCAAGCACTATATATTCTATGTTTTCCTTTTCCTATTTCTTTCCTTGAAATTGATATTTGTACATGACCTTATCATTGAATATCACATCTCTAATCCTAATAGTTTTTTTTATTTTCATAATCCCATAAGTGATATCCAGATTCATTAACTCTATATCCAATAAAAGTATACTTCTTGGATTTTGCATCAAGCTTTGTTCTATTTTCTATATCAATATGGACAAAAGCTTAACAATTTAACGTTTTCAAAAATGAGTAGTTTACCTTTTTACTTTTCCATGCCTCCTCTAGAATACCAACATCCAAGGAACTTGAAGGCCCTGTGTTTATTAAGTAAACAACAATATCTATAACATTTTATCAAAACTGTAATGGCAATCCTAAATGCAATCTCATACTCCTTGCATGCTCCATGTTTGTCCTATTCATCCTTTCTGACACACCATTTTTTGTGGTGTTCTTGGAACCGTCTTTTGTCTATGAATCCTATGTATGAACAATAACCATCAAACTCCTTGCTATAATATTTTCCTCCACAATCTAATATAAGATACTTCAACTTATTTCTTGACTCGTTCTCAACCAAAGATTTTTAGTTCTTAAAAGTATCAAAGACATTAGATTTTATTTGAATGAAATAAACCCAAGTTTTTCTAGTTGCATCATCAATTAAAGTAACATAATAATAAAATCCATGAAGAGATGATACATGATCATGTCCTCATACATTTGAATGCATAAGATCTAGCTTTTCACTCTTATTTTCCTTCTCAACTTTGAGAAATCTGACTCTCTTCTATTTTTGTAAACATGGTTTTTAGAGAAATCCAAATCAACTTGCTTAAAAATTGGAAACAAATTCCTTGACTGGAGAATCCTCATCCCCTTCTCACTCATGTTTACAAGAATATGGTGCCACAATGATGTATCTACTCATGTATAAGTTAATACAATAGTAAATCAAAATTACTAGTACATAAATACAATGTACCTACCTTTTCTCCTTTTGTTATTATAAATGCTCCTTTAGTGACCTTCCATGAATTCTCTATAAATATAATTGTACAACCTTCACTTCCCAATTGTCTTAACTAAAATTATATTTCTTCTCAAATTAAGAACATGCCTAACCTCTTTCAACAACCATTGGTTTCCATTTTGTAATTTTATTTGTATCTTACCCTTTCCAAAAAATTTACATGGTTCATCATCACCCAAATAAACCTCTCCAAAATCACCTTGAAAATAGTTTAGAAAATATTTCCTATGGGGCATGAATTTAATCTCCTAAGCCTAACACCAAAGAATCAGTAATATTATCTAGTGAAATGCTTAAAGCATATTGCAACACATCACCTGCTACATTTTCTTCTTTATTATTTTCTTGTTTTCCATCTCCTTGTTTTCATTCTTTGAGAAAAACATTCTTTCTTTAGGTTTCCTTTCTTCCCATAATTCTAGCACTTCAACCTCTGGATTTAGATATGCCCTTTATATAATTCCATAATTTATTGAGTTATTTCCTCACTTGTCTTCCCCTCTTCTCCACATTAAAAGAATTACCTAATGTCTAACTTGTACTTTTTCATTGCATTTCCTCACTAAGGATAACACAAAAAACATCATCAAAATTTAAAGTGTAAACTAGAGACAAAATTATTCATCATCATGACCAAGCTATTATAGATTTCTGGAAATGAGCACAAACTAAAAAGACACCTAACCTCATAATTAAATTCGACACTTACAAAACTTAACTGGCAGGTGATAGTGTTAAACTCATTTAGATGATCAACAAAATACCCACCTTTTGGCATCTTCATATTAAATAAGCATTTCATAAGAAATGCCTTGTTGGAAGCTAAGGGTTTTTCATACAGTTTAACCAATGTTGACATCATATCCACCATTTTCATTTATTTTGATATGTTGAAAGCCACTTATGTTTCCAAACACATTCTTATTGTTCCTAGTGCCTTTCTATCAAGAATCTCTCACTCTAGATTTGTCATATTCATCAATTTCTTTCCTTTTTTTTCCTAATGGTAAGAAAATATCCTTCTAATATAGATAGTCATCTATTTGCATCTTTCATAGCTGGTAATTTTGGCCATTGAATTTCTCTACTCTAAACTTGTCTTCTTTTGTCATTGCTCCCACATGAACCAGGAACCCTCTTTTCAAGTTTATCAACCAATAAATGTATAAATCTAATACATGTTATTACGAATAGGATCATACAACAATATACAATAAAACAAACGTAGAAATAAAATATAAAAAACACAAAGACACAAATATACATGGTTCAACCAATATGGCCTACTCCCATAGAGAAACATTCAACCCTTCCTTTTTCTTATCCAAAAAAATGAAGGGATACAACCTACAACACATCCATTGTAACTTCCTCTTCTCTCTATCATAGTCTTTGATGAGTCCTAGAATTTCCCTATTTTCCTTTTTTTATTTTCATACTTTTCATCATATTTCTAATAAGTTTCAAATACCTTCCTAGATATTTTCACATATATTAATTATTTAAAGCATTGAAGATGATATATTATATTGATAGATGATTGTGTTAAATCTTTGAATGTTTATGTAATTTAATGGCGTTTTATGTTGATTATAGTTGTTAATGATAAAAGATGTATTTGGAATAAATAAACCCCTACAATGAAGGATCTATCAACCATGCTAAAAGGACTATCAACACACAAAAAAAGGATGTTTGTCTTCCATAGTCAAAGAGGGTGATCACCTACAAAAGGTGTAGTTTTTCAAAGTCAATAAAAGCAATAATTAGAGAGTGTGAACATGATTTATTCATGGATCACTCCATATTTTTACTTTATATTGTTACTAGGTCGCAAAGGAAAGAAAATACTTGTACTAATAATGGTTATAGCTTGCAATAAGTTTTTCCTTGTTAGGAATGTCTTTAGTTATAACCATCTTCTTTAATCATATAGAGTCCTGATATAATTCTGACACTCTTACCTCCACTAGCTTTTCATTATTGCTTAAACTAATACCTAGTTGTCTTCCTTTAGTTTTGGGAGAGTTGATAGTTGTTTATAGTTTCTTTTAATCCAAGAATAATCGAACTCTCAAATATCTTGTATATATAATGTTTGATCTTATGAGAGGTTGAAAGTTAGCTAGATATTTTGTGTTAAAATCTCTATTTTTATATGTTTGAAGTACAATAAAGGACACAGTTTTCCATGAATCTCTAAGTTAATATTTGAAGGATATTGTGGGATTGCAACAACTCAAGCAAGGTCCACTTGAGGTACCTAAAATACTCCTAGTAGTTGTAATAACCCATTCTAATTATTACTTAATTATATTATTGCAAATGACATTAAGAATCTTTAATTTTAAAAAGACATAACTAAGTAGCTATTTTCAATCATAGCAACACATGTCTAATTAAAAATATATATATATTCAATGTCAATTTCAATTAAAATATCCAATTTGACTTGGCTCATAAGGCCACATAGTCAATACAATGTATAAAATTTTACATCAAGGTTACATCATATACCATGATAATCATGAAAAAATCCAAGGTTTCCTCTTGATGCTCGCCTCCACTGGTGGATGAGAACATGGTTGAATCACTTTACCGCCCAACCATGAAGCTTATGCTTGCTCAAAAAATTTCCAACTTGAAGAATACCTGACCTAAATGACAAATTTAGCAAGAGAACAATTTGCAAGGTGGAATCTAGTGTGTGCCCAAACATCAACATGCATCTCTATCTACGAGTTAGAAAAATGCAAGATCTATGCTAGGAATGGATGAGAGTGTTATCAAAAAGTCCATATATACATAATGGGCTAATTTCTTAGCCAAGCATAAAAGTTAAGTCACAACAACAAACGATAGGTTTTGGATAAACCAAAAACCTATACTCTCTAAACTCCATTTCAACACCTGTCCAGGAAGGTAACTTTCAACAAGTTATCTCATAGCAACTATCTACCCTCTAGCAACATCTACCCTGAGGTGCTCTAGTCTACTTAGGTGTTTTTGTTCTACTCTAATAAGAGAATATTCTTTATTCACATATCTATAGAAAAGTAATTCAGTCTACTTATTTTCTCATCTTAATAAAAATCAGAAATTCAATTCAATGGAACTAATCATAACATTATCCATTCATTTCAAACACATGTCACATGAATACATTCAATGTAATTTAGTATTCATTTAAGAATAAATAGATAAGTAACAAAAGAAGGTATGTCACAAGTATGTGTATGTATGTAGATGAAGGTCTATGTGCATACACATATATGTGCCAACTTAAGTTATAAATTTGTGCATACATTATGAAATAAAACCATTATATCAAATTGCTTCAATACAATAATGTTACAAATTTACATATTGTTTGTTAGGAATACAAGTAGAAGAACTAAGAACAAGTCCACTTGAACAATTTCCACATACTGATATGTAGTTTATAACAAAACGATGATCTATTTGCAGCTAAGAAAATACTGTTTATAACAAAATAAGGTTGTTTGTAGCTAAACAAATATTGTTTATAACAAAACGATGTTGTTTGCAACTAAACAAATATTGTTTATAACAAAACGATGTTGTTTACAGTTTATAACAAAATGATGTTTATAGAAAAATAAATATTGTTTATAACAAAATAATGCTTTATGTAGCAATTCAAATACTGTTTATAAAAAAATGATGTTTGCAACTAAGAAAATATTGTTTATAACAAAACAATGTTGTTTATAGCTAAACATGTGTTGTTTGCAATAGTTTCCAAAATATTGTGTCAATATGTCCTACTATTAGTTTCAAATTATTCAATTTATTAGATGAACAATCAATGTTCTATCTTTTTGAATAAGAAATTAATCAAACAATACCACTGTCCCTTTTATGCAACCAAGAAAATTGAATGACAAGCTTGTCTTATCTAATCACATACAAATTGGAAGTAGTTATATTATTGTTTCGGGTTAGAAGAGACCTAAGTCTTTAAGAGTGTCTAATATGGATTTGAATTCAAACCATAGTCGTTCTAATGACTAATAGTCATATGACTACTAGATTTTATCGCATACATTATATTTAGCCAAGCCTAGAAGGAAGGTCATTTACTCGCTTACAATATTCAATGGTCGATTATATAAACATATTTAGAGAAATTTCTCAACGAACAATTTATGCATGCAAACAGAATGTACACCAATCCTATGCGATCATCACATTACGTTGGGAGATGGGGATCATTTTGTTGGCATCTAAATGCTCATCTTAAAAGAAAACATAGAGATATGGTCCTAAGGATCAAGCTTCATCTTGAAATATGATCAACACAAACTTTTTGTCATCGTTTACAATGAATAGGGCGACAGGGTTTATACACAAGCAACAACTACCCCATTCGTTCTATGAATGATGTCAAGGGTATCACTCGAGAATAGTATGGCCATCGACATTCAACCAATTATCCATGAAATAACATTTCACATGCAATTAATAAATTGACAAAGAAGAAATGAAATACACGACATAGAGGACATTACATAATCGGCTATACAACTTAATAGAATTACATACAAAGGGAGGTTGATTCAAACCCTACAAAACAAGGTATACTATCAATATTTTGATGCCTTTTGGGCATCAAATGCAAGAAATGCATTTACTGAACATTGCCTATCTATAGTTTTTACACCATTCAAAAAGATTGACACTATGGGTATAGAAAAAAAACATAGTTCGATAAGGCATTCTAAAATGAATTCAAGCATAATGAACATGCATTTGGGCTACCTCAAGTCATGAGATCTTCCCTTTGTCACCTTTTTCCACTTTTCCTAACTATTTTCAATCTCTTTGCCTACTTTTTCTCCTCTTCTTTTATTGCCACCATTCGTCTCCTTCCACTGCCAAAGAAAATTGTGCTATTCCCAGTATGGTATTCATTATTTTCTTACCTGTTCACAATGTTGAGGGTCATTTCATTCATTATTAGCATTGATTTTAGTCGCCCCATACATATATTTGAATTTTTTGGTTTAATTTTGATGGTAGGCCACAACCTCATGAGTTTTTCTCATGATTTTATTTGAATTTTTGTCAATTTGATAGTGATAATTTTGGTTTCAAATTTGATCTACTAAGATATATATATATATGTGTGTGTGTGTGTGTATGTATATATATATATGTATACATATATATGTATATATATATATATATATACATACATATACATATATATGTATATATATATATATATACATACATATACATATATATGCATATATATATATACATACATATATATATGTATATTATATATATTTATATTTATATATATTTGCACACATACATACATTCTTCATTATATATATATATATCTGTGTGTGTGTGTGTATTATATATATATGTATATTATATATACATGTATATAAGTATACACACAAACACACACACATGTATTTCATTTCACAAGTCTACATTTTCGATCATCGAATCATTTCAAATCAAATTAACATAATTCTCCTGTATGAATTTCAAATGCAATCATCATGCCATTTATTGGTGTGTGCACCCAGATTCCATCAAGCTTACCATTTGATCCGGCTAAATGATCCTACTTCAATCATGTTATCGTCCTTCAACCTGTCATCCTGAAATTGCACACACTTGCACTTACACAATTCATCAATAGCATTCAATCATAATAAAATATAAGATAGTTCAAAAGATCACATAGTCAACGACAGTCAAATTCATTCAGACTTTTCAAAAATATCAAAATTTCCATTCAACATATTGAATTTCCTCAATAATTTAGTTTATCATACTATAATGTAAATGCAAATAAAAATTGGGTTATGACAGTAGTTTAGATTTTTAATTATAATAGAATGAATTCTTAAATTGTATTTCCTAGTTACAATTAATTGAATTGGTATTACTGTAAGCTACAACATATTTGAGTCATTAAGTTACTATTTTTATAAGAATAATTACCCATAGTAGTTATTATAGTTACCCACAACAATTATTATTTATTTGAATCTTTTTCTAGATAGAGTTATTTAAGTTAAGTTTCTTTCAATCATATTTCCTTCTATTACTTTTCTATACATAATTGATTAGGACCCCTAAGGATTCTCAATTGCATATATAGTTCCAGAATCATCTCAAGGTTAATATTCCTTGGTTGACAATTTAAATGAAGCAACTCTAGGACAATGAATTGCTTAATAAGGGATTTATTGGTTCGTTAAGTTGTGTGTATGCATTATCTACATCAATTTATTTAACATAGTGGGAGCTCTATAGTCTCCTCAAATAATACAATACTCAACCATAATACAATGCCCTTGTAAAATTGGTTGCCTTCTAGAGCAATAAAATACCAAAATAATCTCTATCATTAGATCTATGACCTAATGATGAACATTTAATGTTTATAATATATATAACATGGCTTTTAGTGGCATTGCCCTTGAACTGTCAAGGCACACGATCCCCAAACTCCCTACGTGAGGGTCATCATCCCTAGACCTTGTAGGGGGGTACTTCCTTGCACCCCCCATGATGAAATAAGCTCCAAAACCAACAAGATCAAGCTCCATAACCAACAAAAAACACCACAAAGCATCCATCAATACCATCACCTATACATTTTTAACAATTTCCTCCACAACACATTGAAGAAAAACCTACCTCCACTTCACCACATGCAAGTGGTCTAGAATACAATAGAAAAATACCAAATGGTTACCAAATTTATCAACTTCATCATGTACCAATTAATAACTAGCAACCAAAGATAAGATAGAAGCAAAACTCAAAGATAGGGTAGCATCAAACATATTCCTTCTCCCCTCGTATGACCAAGGTCAAGCAACAAACTAGACATGGCTTCTCTAATTCCCATACTCGAAGCATCATCAATTTCCTTAGCTAACTCCCATATATACATCAATAATAACTAAAGATCATTTTTTTCACCTCCTACTCTATATATTCCATGAAATCAACATCTATTTACTACCTACATACTTGACACTATCGAGTTCTCTACACCACACCTCCTACACTATTATTCCTCTTTTACAATAGCCACCTCATTGTATACTATTGCAACCCCATCAATAGACACCATGATAAAACATAAATAATTGACCATCCATCATCACCACAAAGCCAAATAACTAGAAACTAACATCACTAATGTGCAAGATAAATTTCCTAACATAATATGATTAAACTTATGTCATGTTGGCACATGAAATATTGCATCACACCTTCATTCTTGAGACTTCATGCCCATTATTGAGTATACATCTTGTTGGTTGTTTTTAATTCCCAACTCAATCTCACAAATAACCTATGGATTTTCCATTTCCAATGGTTAGTTATTTGGATGGATTGGCCAACGAATAGGTGAAAGTTAAAATACCTTTACCTCTACACTTTGAGCTTTATAAAACCCAAGAGGGTGATCCTTGACAATGTATTTAAGACCTCTTGTGCCAAATTATTTGATACATTGTAAACAATAGATATATTCTCACTTAATTAGCTTGATAAATGTAGAAATAGAAAGATATGGAAAAATCCTTTAAGCTTTCAACAATTTAAAGTGAGAGAACAACTTCTAGAAATAAGCATAAGTGAAATGAAACTTTATAAATGTTCTTTAAATTGAATGACCTTGGAGCTGCAACATAGACATAAATTCAAGATCAGTGCCTTAACCTAGGGCATAGAGTCAAAAATAATGCAATTGGAGTTACACAATAATATTTCACCTAAGCATTATAGAGCATAACAATAATGCATTACACAATTGTACTCAAAACTCTTAACAAAATCTATGTATCAAATCCTTGTATACATTCACATAAACCTACATCTACATTAAAGCATTTAAATCATTCTTTGAACAAGAGCATTAACAAAAACATGCATCCAAAGGAAAGACAATGGAGACAAATTTAAATGATCTTTGATCAATTTCATTCATAATCTATGAAAAGTATACAAAAGGAGACAATTGGCTTCATATTTTTGCCATTGTATTCAAAAAATGCTAGTACTGTTATACAAATCCTGCAAATTACAAAAGCTAAGACTCGATAACCTAAAAACAAGACTCAAATATATTCTTTATGTTTTTAATTAAAAAATCTCTAAAAGATTTGTATAAATGGCCTTGAATTCCCTTTTATAATACAAGGGAGCAACAAGCTTTAGGACAAGTGTAGCGCCTCGGCATGCAACCCTAGAGGAAGTTGCAAATAACTACTCAACACACAATTTTTTTTTGTTTAAGTACAATTAACATGCAAGTTCACTACCCATTGCCAACAACCTCTAAGGTTACGAGACTGAGATTACTTTAAAACCCAAACAACAAAAAAACATGAATTGAAACCATAACATTTAATTACTTAAGGAATTAAGAACACATACATTCCATACATGATAAATTACATCAAAGAATAAGAGATACCTCATGATTTCAAATAACATAATTTAACAATAAGATTACAACTCTCATTCACCGAATGAGGTAAATCCAATAAGCATGGTTACATAATTACATCTTCCACCTCGATAACAAATGAGGGGTAATAAATTACAAGATTCAACTGAAATGAATAAAGAATGAAATGAACACGGATCCCACGAAGTTCTCCAACAGGAAATCTCATCCACACGAACAAGAAGAAAACCCAACGGAGTAAGGTGCACGTTCCACCCAACCAAGTGATACCCAAAGGCTCACCCCCCGTGCTAGGAGATAGTAACATGGATTCCTAGACAAGACCATCTACCTCTAGACACAAGCTAATACATAACTGAACTGAATCAAATACAAATACAACATCACTTAACACAATGGTTACAATGCTTCCAGGGTTAAATAATCAATTGCATCACTAATACAAACATATTGTTGACTTAGGAGAAGTGTCATTACAATGTTACATGGGATGTCCTAGTAAGTCTTCCTAGGTCCCGAACCACATCTCGGGATATCCTGGAAACCTCTAACGACTCTCGGCCCCTCATGCAAACCAATGCGAAATTAGTTATCTCTCATGAAGACAAGATAATGATCTTGCCATTCTAGGCCTTCTCATCCCATCCCAAGTCTATACAAACCCTTGTGTCCATGAGTGAGGAAAAATTAATCTTATTAAGTGTTTGATACTACCTATTCCTCTAATCAATATATTTACGTTATCACTGGATTAACTAACTTACAATGAGTTACCCTAGCACCACTTTGTGTGTCGGCCCTCATTGCAAGCCACTCCTCTAAGACAACATGTGGAATAACTCCACAACCCAAGGGTACACAAGAGCGACCTAAGGATATTAAATCCCTATCCACGACATAAAGTCAACACTTCCCATTCGTGATAACTGGGTATCTAACTGGACACATTAAGACACACTACCCAACATGAGTTACACTCCCCATCTCAAGAAAACACATCTGGAAGTCTAACATAAACAAATAATTCCATTTTCCCAACAACGACAATGAGAGAAATCACATAATGAAAAGACAATTTTGGCAATTTAATAACCTACTTTAGGATTTCCTAAATCCAAGCAAGCAATTACATAATGCATGTAATCAATTAAAATAATTAACATTATTTGAAATATGGAGCTTAAATTAATTGTTTTAATTTAACTTACCCGATTACCATTAATGTTAAAAATCAATTTTCTAATAACCTCCTTCTCTCATAAAATTAATATTTGCATCAATAATAAAATAACCTTAAAAAATAACTATATTTAAATATAGATTAGACATATATAATTATATATTTAATGTATATATATTCATATTTAAATACACATATTTATTTATTTATTTATTTTTAAAATAAATTATTTAAATTCTCATTAAAAATATTTTCCAATTATTTAAAATATATAATATATATTATATAAAATAATATAAAAATATTATATATATTAAATAAATAAATAAAACATAATAAATATATAATATATATTATATATATAATAAATAAATATTATATATATATAATATTAAAAATAAAAAGAGTTTTTAGAACGGTGGCCCCCAAACCAGGGAGGAGGGCGTAGCGGTTGTGCCCGGCCTCCCTAGTGGAGGCCGCTGCTGTGGCAATGCCCTCCAGCGGGGTGTGGTGTGCAACCACAAGCCGCGCCCCCCTTCCCCTCCGCCCTCCTCAATATCATAATACACTAAATTGGACAAAACTTTTACAAAAAACCACAACAAATCATTTTCAAGCACAATTTTTTTTAAATTTCAATTTCTAATTTGAAATGGAAAATTTCAACTCCTCCCAAAACAGAGGTTTTCTAATTTCTTTTTGTTCCTATTTCAATTCTTTTGTTGTATGAGTTTGTTCCCTACAAGAATCTAAATTTTTCCATGATTCAACAATAGGTTTTCAAATTTGTTTGCAAACAAGTTTTCAAAATTGAAAAACCAAATTTTCAAAAAACAATAAAAAACAGGAAAGAACCTTTTTGAAGCTTGAAGAAGAAGGAGAGTTGAGGCTTGAGCTGCAAATTCCAATTTTCCAGAATTCTTCCAAATCTTCACTCCAAATCCAAAATGTATCCAAACAACAAGAAAAAACCTTCCTTCCTTCTTCACAACAATTTTCTCCAAGAATGAAATATCTCTCAATTCTTCCCCAAATTTAGTCAATATCCTCTAAAATATCTCTCACCCACCATAGTTATTTCCCTCTATGCATTTTTGGATATATATATATATTTTTTTTAAATTTAAAACCAAAATTTCTTTTCAACAAGATTTTAATACTTTTAAAAAATTTCTTTTCAAAAAGAATTTAAAACTTTTTTAATAATTTCTTTTCAAAAGAATTTACAACTTTTAAAATTTTCTTTTCAAAAATAATTTAACACTTTTAATTCCATGCACTTTTCAAAACAACATTAATCATTTAATTTATTTACTCCACAAATAAGTTTAATTAATCAATTCAACACAATTAATTTAATTAATCAATAAAATAAATCTAATCCAAGATTAGATTATTTTATTAATTAAATTAAATTAATTAATAAATTAAATAACATTTCTAACATTATAACCAGATTTATTTAATCAACAACTTAACTACGTAAGCCATTTATTTACCTTTATAACTTGAAATTAAATAATAACCAAGGTGAAATGAACAACATTATAACAACTAAACCCGTCTACAATTTGATACACTATGACTAGGGTGATGACTTGGCACATAAAACCTAGCTACTATCTCCCAATCGAATACCGTTGGCCAATGGACACACTCAAACCTTGTGAAACCAGGTGGAGTCGATGTCCTGTACCTGTCAACCTATGAACAAAGAGTATATAGAACATGCATATATATAATATAATAAAACACACCGTGAAGAGGAAATCTGAATCGTAGGGCGCTCGCAAGCGAGTGGTGCAATCCTGTCCCCTTCACCAATACAATATTACTAACTAATGAATCTAACATCAATAATATAATCAAAAGCATAAAGAATCATTAATTCAAATATCTGCTAAGCTAATCCAAAGCATGCCATAATGATAACATCAGAATAAAATACCATCACATCAAAATATAACATTCACATCGCTTTACAGTTTGCGATCAAATAGTAACCAAGTACCATAGTCAAAGTATTAACAAAAACAAAGCATAACAAAGAAGAACATTGTCCGATCAAAAGAGAAAAATGGAGAGGTGCTACAAGAAGTACATTTCACACTTTCATTTGACATTTAATATTACAATTCAAAACATGAGCACAACTTCTCATGGATAGAACATTCCTAGGACAAATACAATTATATTTACTTGTTACAATATTTGTCCTTTCTAAAAGTGTCTGATGTTGATAGATGATGTATTTGTTGCTCCTTTCTTTATTCTTTGTTGGTTTAGACTTGGGAATGGTGAGTTGGTAGAAGAAGACAAAACACCAATGTACAAAAAGTCAAAATTCCTTTTGTTCATGTTGTTGTAGCAATTATAAGCACTAAGTGTGCATGAAAGACAAAAATAACTCCACATCATCTTAAAAATATTAAAAATTAGGTAGTTCATTGTATTTCTTATCCCAAGCATCATACTCTTCCTTCGATGGCCAATTGAATGCCATAAATTCATCCAGTTTATTTTTGTATGAGTCATACCTCTTTACTACTTGATTTGCTTCTTTGTCAAAATCTTCTAAAAAACTCCTTGTGAACCATAGCTTATCCATACTACTCTTCATTAAATCAATATCAACAAAATTACCTTCACAAATGAGAAGATCTTGGGTTGCAACAAAATTCTCCATCTGAGACCTCCACTACTCATATGGTTTGACTCCTCCATTACTATCTAAAATGTCTGGTAGATCACTTTCATCAAACTCTTGGAGTAGTTCCCGTATTCCCTTTTCCATGGGGTCCACCATTCCCTTACAATCAATTGTTACTTTCACCATTCAATATGTTTGGATGATCTACTCTGGCTTATTTGGGTCATGAGTTGATCCCTTGATCATGCCAGCTAGTGCACTAAGCCTTGGCACCCATAATTGCATTAATGGGATAGCCTTTGATCTATCCTTCTCAATCATACCAATTGTTGTTATCATTAAAGAATTGTTATTATGTACATTGTTCACTCTTTTTTTTTCCCATCAAATTTTCTAATACATTTGTCATCATAAGTACATTATTTTCATACTTATCTACCTCAAAGAGATCCAATATCTTTGCATATGCCTTTAATTGTTTAATCAAATATTTTCTATTGATCCTTGATTTGGGTGGTGGAGCACTAGCATAAGTGCTTGGAAACAATGGATTTTTTTCATCATGTAAACAACCGTTTCTATAGACTAAGGTAGGGGAGGTGGTGGTGAAGAAGAGGATGGAGTTGTTGGTTGCACTTATTATATTTGAGGCTACTGATTCTATAACATCTCAACCATTATTTCCAACTCTGCAAATTGTTTCCTATCCTTATTATACTCAATTAGAAAATCATTATACTTCTTATTTTCCTAATCATACTTTTCCTATAATGATTTTGTTGTTGTCTTACCAAATTTGGTAACATTTATGACCAATGTGGTTCCTTCAACTATTGAAGTGTTAGAAACTCTTTTTATTAGCCCCCCTCTTAAATCACCAATAGGCTCTGCAACTGTGGGCTTATTTGTGTTTGCTACAAGTTCCAAAATAGCTAGAGTATCCCACTTAGGGCTAAATGTTGATCCTTGTAGTGCACATAATGCATCCTCCTCAGTGGAAAATACTTAAGCATCATGTTTTCTCACTATATCAAGTGTTATAGAAGGTGTTATATCCCACTCAAGTAATAGGGGAATGCCACTATCCCTTACAAGTTTTCTGCCCTCATCAAGGGTTATTTCGTTTTACTTAGATTTCATTTGTGCAATCAATCTTGATGATATTATCTCCCTTGGCTACTTGAGGAATTTAGCCATTTCCTCTTTCAACTTCCTATGATACTCATTGCTCTCAGTTTTCCAAAAAAAATCCTTGAACACATTACTTTTAACAAAAGTGTTGTCATCCATAAAATTCTTACAAGCCTCATCCCTAACATCATTTGCATTGTAAAATCCTATCAATACTAATTTGGTGACCTTGTTTTCTGAAGTTGGTAGATCATTCTCCCTCTATGGAGATGGCATGTGCTACCAAATATCATATGTGGTCACAACCACTTCATCATCACGATCCAAAGGGTAATCCACAATTCCAGTTGTGCCAACTCTTCTCTTTTGAGGGGAAGGTTCCCTTGGAGGTGAATCAATATAAATTATATTTTATGGTGGGGATAGGGGTTCCTAAGGTACAGGGGTTGATGTTCTTGACTCCTTAGATTGTGTGCGAGTAGCCCTTATCTGCTCTTTCATCACAATCCCTTGGTCTTCTGGTGAAGACATGATTTTTTTGGGGGTGGGTAAGTGGGCCTTCTATCATGGGGGATTTCCCCTTATCATGTTCTTGCTCTCTAAGCTACCCCACAACTTGATCAAATTTCTGCAATATTGCCTCAATTCTTAAAAGTGGATTTATCAATATCAGAAAAAACTCTCTTGAAATTAGGATCCCTTTCATGCTTAGCCTTCTTAAGTTTCTCGAAGGCAATCCACTTCACTCTCCTTTCCTCAATTTCTTTCAAGTCAAATCTAATTCTTATGACATCTTCAGCACAATCTATTCCATGCCAATATTTTGATCTATTAATTCTTATTCTCAAAGCACCAATGTATCCTTCAGGTTCAAAATTTCTAGCCCTACAAGGTTTCATCTTGAGAGGATTGAGTAAATCAGATATTTGTTTACATCCCTCTTTGACCATTACAAAATATTAAAACACAATGAGCAAGGGGAAGATATAACTTTTCTTTTGATTTTCTAAATGAAGTTCCTCAATCCATTCTAGCTACCACATCACCTCAAGAAAACCAACTCTCAATGGTACAAACTTGGGCAAAAAATGTGGGTCCACATTGGTCCAATACACCATTAAAATGGTGCAAGTTGAATGCACAATAACATCACCCCAATTATGCTTGATTCCTAGCTTAGGCCTTCTTTCCATTGGCCTTAGAAAATCATGTAACTCTTTAGGAATCTTGGGCACCTCTCCTCTTAGATAACATTTTACCTTTGTAGCAAACAAGTTTGTGAATGCCACAAAACTTGACTGTGAGCAATGTCTATACAATAAATGTGTCCATACTTGGACAGGGAGGTCAACAAATTTTTCATCCTTCATTGTTATTTGTAATCCTGGACCCAAATCCTTATATCCTCAAGCCAAAAAAATGTGGCATAGAAGTGAGTAACACCAGAAGATAACTCCCTTCTCTCCATTCTTGATGGCTACCAATCCCTTGTGGATGGTATTTGAGAAGTATGAGAAAAAATCATATTCTTCATTGACCATCAAGTTTTATATATTTTATCCCATAAACATAAAAGCCACTGTCATCTTTTGCAAAGGAAAAACCCCTAGAACCTGACAAAGTGTATAATAGGTTTTAACAAAGTACCCCTCAAAACCATCAACTCGAAAAGGTTCTTGATTTGTATGGGAGTTTCTAACCATTTTCCTATTCCTATCTTTCACCCATAACCTTAGTAGTAGCATAACCTTATAAGTTCTCTTGTTTTTCTCATATTCTCTTTTTAAATATTCAAGGTTGATAGGCTTATTAACATTAGGGTTCAACTTAAAGACAATAATTTTTGAATTTCTATCCAATTTTACCATCTCTACACCCTAGTGTGTCCTTACAAGTCTGATGTTTTCATCATAATTGGTTGCTATTGCTTTGAGCATTTTAATATACAGATATACATTTGGGATGACCAATTTTCCTAAATCCAAATTCCAACGATTGCAGCTTGGGACCGGGGCATTCCTTCTTGTAACAGTACTTGAAAAGCTCCGAACCATAAATTTTCTTCTTACCACCCCCAACCCCATAATACATATTAACCAAACCCTTATCGACTCTCGAGCTCTATAATTTTATTTTACTATTGACCCTATCATTTGTTGAACCAAGAAATTAGGCTAGAAGGTCATCATGGATGACTTATTTTGGGGTGGAACCAGGGGATTATGCTTTTGGAGGTGACATTTTGACAAAAAATTGGAAAATACTAGGGTTTATATGGTGATTTTAGGGTAATGAGGCAATTGTAGATGAAACTAGGGAAAACTATAAATATAGTATATGCAAGCAACAAAATTCAAACCCATGCAACCCTAGAATACAATTTTAGAATTTAAAGCTTAGCAATTACATGTGATTTTGTATACAATTGAGCAAGTATTGAGCAGGTTGTAACTTATAGGTGTATGAATGGCACAAACCCTAGTTCTTATCGCAGAGAGCTAGAACTTCACAAAATTTTATCTATAAATGCTTCAAAATGCCTTGGTTATTTTGAAATGTGTGTTACAACCAACTTTTATGGAAAAAGGCATTAAATTCAAGCTCTATGGTGTCTTTTCCGCCATTACTCTTCACTCGCATGAACCTGAATAACTCCATCTAACTATTTCTTTGATTTTGAATTTTAGTCATTGATCGTCGGTTGATCTATTTGATCACATGGCTCTAATGAAGTCAAACAAGTTTGAAAAACTTGACTGTCTCTAAAAATGATATCAACCAATAGTATTTTTCCATGTGGGAAAGCTCACTACACATCACCTTGTGTCCTACCGCCTTTGGAGACGTTAGCAAAGTCCACATGTCATCTTTCTGCACCCCCACACTCATGTATTGGGCAACAAATCAAGTCATGCAAAATGGTGAGGAAGGCCTCCAGATCTTGCCACGTATCCAAGAAGCACACCTTTTATTCTTCCCTTGTATGCCTCCATACTTAGTAAAATTATTTGGATTTCTTTAATCCTCCATTGGATGATTGAGAGTTTGACACTTGGCATCTTCTTGTACCCCTGTGATTAGGAAAGGTCTTCATAAATGAACCCCCACAAAATGGCGAAGAATGGCCAACATGGTGCCACATGACACCATTAGAACCTTTAGATCATGGGTGATGAGTCTATTTAATAGTCTATTTTCTATTTTTTTATACATGCTTTTAGACATTATCTAACAATCCTTTCAGATAATTTCCTATGCTATACTATCCTTTTATGCTTTTTATACAACCTTGGACCTGAATTATAATATTGGAAATATAGTTATGATATAGTAGCATTGCATGGTTTATATGTGAGTATGTATGAAATGTGGTTGGAATTTTGCATTCAATCATGGTAGTTAGCTTTGTGTATATGTTTTTTGGATTAACCTCTTGTAGCCCAAGAAGACACTATAGCCAGTAGCAATTGGAAGATGTAGCTCGCAGCAAAAGGAGGACTTCGACAATGAAACTGGGGAAGTGCCAAAACAAACTGAATGTAATAACTACCATGGGGAGACACCTAATGGACTTAGTCATGCATAATTATGGCAATAATAAGGTGTTGAAGAAGAAGAATTCTTTTGTTGATAGGATTCTAGATAACTAATTATGTGTTCCACATGCAGATATGTTTTGCAGAGTTTTAATTCTATTTGAACTCTTGTTTCTTTTCAGTTACAATTTGAATAATTCAATCTTAATTGCATACTTTGATATCTAGGGAGTTGTAGTTAATGATTTCAATTAGGATTTGTGTTTAGAATAAACTCCCTCATGCTTATATATAGCCTATGGTTGAGTCTTTAGGATGAGGAGTTGATTCCGTATTTTGTTATCAGTTACTTCTTAGTTTCCAATTATCATCTACAGACATGTTAATTATTTAGAAATGGTTTCCTTAAACACAATCTAAAGGAAGATTTTATGTAATCTTTTAGAATGTGTAATGAATGAAGTTCAAGTTCATATGAATGCATAGAATATAAAGATTTAGATTTGGTTCTAATTAAGTGAAGACAATCACTTGAGCAGGCCACTCAAGGTAACTGTTCTTCACTACATCATAGTTGTTTTATTTATGTTTTAGTGGTTATTTCTGTTTATCATTCCTTCATAAATTACATGTAAGTTAGAATAGATTCTCATATTGTGATTATTAAAATGGTTGTTCATGAGCACGAATAAATTTAGTTAACTTGTAGTACTCCAAAGAATAGAATAAGTTTAGTCACCAGTTTTAAATAGTTCTAAGTAGTTTTAGTAATTCTCTATTAGCAATAATTCAGCTACATATTATACTATAGGCACCCGCAACCATTAGTGCCAGTTTACTTCTTTCACTGTTATGCATTTTTATAATTTTCCAACAAGTAAAATAACTTGATAGGATAAATTAGGTAACCTTAAGTCCTTGAGGACACATATAGTGTAGTATCATCACAAGTTTACAAGCCTTGGTTGACAATTTAATGAAGTGTTTACCATGTTGAGTGGATTGTTCAACTAGTTATTCCTCTAAATTGTGTAGTTTATACCAAGTTTACAAGACACTAGTATAGACTCTACAATGGGGCTTGCCCAAAGATTTCTAAAGATCGTCATAGGGCATTGTACAAGCTAGACATGTGGTGCTCTCCCACACCATTGCACATACTTTTTATTGAATATTTTATTGAGTGCGAGTTGTTGAGGAACAATAAGGAATGAACACATGGTATTGTGGGACTAGGCAACACTTGACTTAAGGAAAAAATTTAGCACATGCTTCAATTTATGACTTAGGATGGGGCCATTTGCTAGGTCAACAAAATATTTAAGACAAATTTAAATCAAACCTTAGGTCTTAGACTTTAGAATTTAAGGAAAAATATTTTAAGACCACACGGGAAAATTTAACAAATATTTTGAAAGGGGAGGTGACCGACAAGACTAGGAATTAGGGGCTAGTAAACGTATGATTTAATGGCTTAAGTTGTAACTTAAAGAGTTGGTAACCACTTAGCATAGGACAACAAACAAATGGAAGAAAATACTAAGGCATGAACTATTGGGGTTTAAGGAGAGTTTTAGCCCTATGGTGAACCCTAGACACAAGAATAGACAAATCATAGCTTGCATATGACCATCAAAATGCTCAAAATTTTGAAATGAATGACCAAAACCATAAAAATTCCATAAATCCTATCACGTCTATTTGTTGCATATGTTGTAAATTGTCACCGTTTATAATTTCACACTAGGTTTGACACTCACTTTGGTGTATGTGTCTAATTTTATTTGTAATTTCTTGTTTCACCATATTTTTGGAAAAATTGGTTAAATCCTTTATCATCAGGCCCTTTTAGCATGAATTATGCTTGGACACTAGCACAACATGCTAGTGTCTTGGTCATTCGTGCCAAAAAAATAAGTTCAAAATTCAGCCTTCTTGTGATTAAGGTTGCGACCTTACTTGTCGACTTCTCCTAAATGGCTATTCAAATATATGATTGACCTCATAAATAGGTAACCTCTTCTCTCGTTCACTATTCTAAAGAACACAAAGAAGCTAAAGAAAATAAATCAAGTTAGGAACTAGTAAGAAAGAAAATAAAATGATTAGAGACAAAATCCAAGCGATCTACAATTGGTAATCTACCAATTGATGAACTCCATTATTACAACAAGTTTATGTTCAAGTATCATGTGATGTTTCTTATTTATTATTATTATTGTGTGTACTAACACTTGTAGGATCTCAAATAAGCCTATTCCTCCTCCTTGTGTGTGATTTTTATGGTGACATAGGTCCAACAAGGGTTTCACATTTATGTGGTAAGAATTGTCCTTGCATTTATTATCATTGTTGTATTGTTTACTTTTCCTTTGCTCCCTCAAGAGAACACACTCTTTATCATCAATCATCATTATTATTGTGGAGGTGAGAACACCAACACAAGATTTGACTAAGGCAAGCCCCTATACAACACAACCCTTCTCCCCTTTTCATTTTGTAGGTGTCCAAGTTGCTATCATGGAAGGATGATTAGACATCTCAATCCTTTTGGAGACTCCTAAATCCTATCTCTTTCCTTTCATGGTTTTTCATGAGGAGATCAGGTCATCATAGTTATACAAGAATATTCACATACTAAATTTTGATCATTCAAATAATACCAAGTCTGTATAGGTTGCAAACCCTAGCTTTGAGCACCTTTAGGATTGCATCATGACATGATGGAGTTCACACAATGCTGTGGTGTTCTACACAATCAACTCCAACTTCCAATGCTAGGTTCCTCTCTATATCTTCTTTTTGAATTTGCTTTCTTTTTCTATCCTTTTGTTTTGTAGAATTTACATTCTATCACATTTAGTCAATTTAGTCATAGCTAGCCTAATTCATTGCATCATTACATTGATCTTGTTAGGGATTATAAGGTAGATTTCTATCAATTAAATGCAGATTTGATCAATAAAATAGAGAAATAGAACACACAAAAATTATGAATAGTAAAAGAAAAACACAAAGATTTAAAGTGGTTCACCCAAAACTGGGCTACATCCACCGACACAGGGTCCAATATATATTAAAATTCTAGAAAATAACCTTTACAAATCTTGCAGCAACCACTGCAACATGCAACAATGTTTTTATCTATGTTTTACAACTGTTGTTTTTACACAATCTTTGTTGTGTGTATTTGCGACGCTTCCTGCGTTTTTCCAACCACTACTCTGCAAATTTCTGCTAGCATTTTTCACAACTTAATGCCCTCAAAACTCATCATCGAGTGTTCTAATATGCTCCCACACATGTCCTATTAATTGCAAATGAAGTGTGGCCATTGGTTGTGCCTCATGCACCCAATAAAATGTTTTCTTTTGGGAAGCTACATTTAATATTTTCAGTTGTCTTTTAATTTTATATCATATAATTGTAATTGTTCACTTCCAACATTTACTATTTGTTTGTAACCACCTTTTAGATACAAGTGCAACATAAATATTTAATAAGTGTAGCAAATTATTTAATGAAAATAATATGACAATTTTATGACTGGGTCTGTTTGGTCTCCATAACACAACAATATCCCACTTGGAGACTGATCATAACACTGTTGCCCCTACAACTCCCACTAGAAATAAGCACCTTGGACCCTGTTGTTTTGTTTTACTTAAATTCAACCTTGAAGGCCAATCAAAGCTGAAGAGGAGCTCAACTTCTCCCTTGTCACCGCCTTCATAAACATATCCACTAGAATTTCATCCGTATGAATATTTTTTAGCTTTACCTATCCATCCTCCAATACCAACCAAATAAAATGATATCTCAGTTGTATGTGTTTGGTTTTTGAGTGCAAGGCAGAATTCTTTGCAAGATGTATAACACTCCGACTGTATGTAAAAAAGTAACTTTTAGCCTATTGTTTTCCCAACTCTTCCATGAAAAGTTGCAGCCATATCATCTCTTGGCTTGCCTCTATTGTAGCTACATACTCTACCTCCGTGGTGGATAAAGCAACCACCTTTTGCAACTAAGAAATCCAACTCACTATTGTCCCACCAACTATAAATAAATAACCTATGGTACTCTGCCTGGTATCAATATCTCCTACCAAATCTAAGTCAACATAGCCTTTTAAATTAGTATTAGAGCCCCCAAAAAATAAACATTTATTGGATGTACCTCTCAAATACCTGAGAATACATTTTACCACATTCCAATGCTCAACTCTGAGATTACTCATATACTTGCTAACAACTCCTACAGAATATAAAATATTTGGTCTTGTGCATACCATGGCATACATTAGACTGCCTACAACTAAAGCATATGGCACCTTGGACATTTTTTCTTCCTCCTCTTGTGTCTTTGGACACATATCCTTATTCAATCTGAAATGACTAGGAAAAGGTGTGCTGACAACTTTTGCATTCTTCATATGAAATCTTTGCAACACCTTAGCATCATAATCAGCCTGAGATAAAAAAAAAA
>VDFB02176098.1:0-22062 GCA_007258455.2 Sequoia sempervirens | reverse complement strand
GGCTGCATTTTCTCTCTTCTACCTCTCTCTTATGGGGGGTATTTTTCCTCACATGGGGTTTTGGCCTTCTCATTCTTCATTGAGAGCATTTCATTTTTTATATTTCATCTCTTTTGGAGAGGAGTTTTGTCCCACTAGGTTTTCTCCTTTTCTCCGTTTGTGAGAGATTTCATTTGCATATGTACATGGGTACCTAACATGGCCTTGCAACTAGGACCCATTGTTGCATCTTTGTGTCATTTGCATAATAATCTGCTACTCCCTAAGTTACACTTAAGGGGGGTGTTGGTGTAAATATAGTCTTGTACCTAGTTTATTCATTACTAGGGGACTTATTTACACATGCTAAGTTTACTTAGGTCCTAGGAAGGAATCTTTCTAGAAGGTGTTAGTTGTCATTAGTTGTTATCTTATCTTTTGACTTGTAATACATGTGAACCTAGGTAAGTGTGATTAGTTGTCTCATGTCATATGATTAAGACACTTGTCATAATCCTATGACATATTGTATCTCACCTTGGCTATATAACCAAGGGGTATCTACTACATTGTACATCACAATCACATATCATTGAATCATATTGATAAGAATATAGTTTATTCTTGTCACATTCTATTCTCTTTTTGTGCTTTCCATTTGACCTCAAGATCTTGGCAGCCATAGCCAATTCTAACAGTATGCAAAGTGAAGATTGATGAATGTACTTGTGGAATTTTATGTACTTCCTCTTATGTATGTCTCTTCCAGCACCTTGAGGAAAGATAGATCATATATTCTATGCAGGTCATATATTTATGTCAAGGATAGAAGCAACAAGAAGTTGTGAAATATTTTTTCCTTCTTGAGTGTCCCACCTTCCTATGAAACACTTATGCATAGGTATGATTAAATTTTGAGTTGTGTTATGCTACAACTGAATCATTGAGCAATTGTGTGTGTCAAACAAAAAATTATAGTTCTGAGGAAAAATTTGGTGCATCACCTAGTTGGTTGTAGTTAATCATTTTCAGACATTTTGCTATTTTCACTTTTACCCTTTTCCTTCAAAATAAGTAAGGGAATGATCAAGTTCTAGGTGATCAAGCAAGAGGAACCAGACTTCTCTCAGAGGGATCTCTAGAGGCCCACCTGTGTTTTGTGGCACCCAAGTAGGCCTTAGAGTGTTCCCATGTATCAATAGGTAGTTGAGTGCTGATAGCTTAGCTTTGGGTGCATACTTTGTTGATAAATAGCATCAGCCATTAATAGCTTCCAGCTTTGGGAAAAGTTTTGGCTACCTCACTAGGTGTATTTAAGGTCTAAAGACATAGCTTTAGCGTCCCATACCCAAGTCCAATGCCACCTTGACCTTTGTATCTCATGTTCTTGATGATATGAAATCCCTTTGTACATTGTTCAGTTAATAGGGTAGCTTGTTATTTGTCTTATTTGTATAACCATACAAAGATATCCTCTTTAAAGAATTATTTATTCAATTCTCTCCAAAGTGAGAATGTTGTTGGTTATAAAAACTATAGATGTTGCTTGGATTTGTTGGGGTTATCCATACAATCTTGGTGAAGATGGAAGTTGTCCCACATAGAAGGAACCTTTCATGTCATATTCTCCACATCCTTTTTCATTGACTTGGATCTTGATCTTGGGAATGGTAAGGTGTGTAGTGAATGATGAAGATAGGTTGGATGAGTCTATACTAGATGATGAAGATGAGGTGGTGTCTTTGTTATGTACTTTGTGAGATTTTTGAAGTTTTCCCTCCATGTTTTTGCAATGGAAATGGTGAGGATCTCTAAAAAAAATATCATTGTAGGGAAATTTTAGGTATTGGTGGTAGGTGGATGGGACAACCTACATGGTATGTATCTATGGGTGGCCTAGAAGGATGTTTTAAGTAAGATCAAGGTCCAAGACTTGACATGTAGTATCTATGATGGTGAAACCAAATTATACATGAAACTTGATTACTCTTTCATATTATCACTAAACATCATAATATGCTTTTATTGTGATACTTTTTTGTGCATCTATGACACCATCATAATATCTCATTTGTTTTACCAATTTAATGTACATATATTTAAGCTCGCTCCACCATCTATTAGGAATATTTTGATTTTGTGTTTATGGATGAATAATTTTAGGTATAGAGCGTGATTATGGTGTGTCGTGGATGCAATATATTTCTTAGTGAATACGAGATGATGAGATAAAGTAAGGTGCCCTACCATGACCTAAAATTGGTTTGTATCTATGTTATTGGGTACATATGATTCTTGAAGTTCCTTCTCAAGGATCTCTTTATGGGTGAGAGATGTACAAATGAGTTCTAGGATGAAGATTTGAACTAGTGTTTTCCTTAGATGATTTAAGAGGTTGTAATAAAATGATGGGAAGGGTGTAGATTGGGATCCTTGAAGAGTTACTTTACCATGATGTGTGGTGACTACACATTCAAGAGCTTTTCTTGGAATGAATATGGTGAAATTTCGTAATCAGTTTCTTCAATGTGACCCACAACAAAATTATATGAATAGTTAAAATATTGTTGTAATTTTTTTTATCTTATTGGATTCATTTTTCTTCCCATGGTCAAGTATTGGATCCTTTTAAGTTCCAATATCGTCATTGGATGAGTTTTTAATAGTCTTTGATGTTGAAATCTCCATGATCATTAAGGTCTTGAATGATATTTTTAGTTTCATGCAATTCTAAGTGTCTTATGACCTTTTACTCTATGGTACTCACAATATTCATTATCATTGTACCTTGAGGGTTTAAACTATGGTTCATTATATAGTTTGAGTTTTGGTAGCTTAATAAGATTATAATATACCATATTTTCAAGGCAGATTCAATTGGATCCCCTAGGGGAGTGTATTTTTATCTTGAGTGATTGTTCTATCTAGGTTGTCCTCTTGGAAGAGTCACATTTTGGTTGTTTGGTTGCAGGTTTGATGGTATTTACATGAGAATTGGCCAAAAAACATAATTAATTAAAATGATTGGAATTCCTTACACTTTAGGCTTTACTATTCCTAGATCGGTATTACCTTGTGTTCAACACTGAATGTTAAATCCTCAAGAATGATTGGTGAATATTGAGAAAATTGTGACTTTTATGCAAATTTTTCAATTAAATCATCCTGTTCAATATACTTCAAAGTGGTATATGATTTTGAATTATATTTTCCAACCATAAATACCTCCACTCTTATAACAAAAAAATTAAATTGGATTTTATAATATGATACAAGGGATGGTTTTGGAAAATGAATTGATCGATGTCTTTTCTAGGTAATAAAGTCAGAACTCAAATTGATATGTGTCTTCCTTCTAGGTATAACTCAAATTACTTGGCACAATACTATTTATGACTTTCATAAACATGCAAAATTATCTTTTACCAGGTTCTTCTTATTTATCCAATTGAATCCTCCAAATTACTGTGACCTATTCAAAGGAATTTAATTCTTTCCTGAAGAAACCCTATTAAACAAATCACACAAAGCATGAACTATGTTTTGACAAACTAGACATATGATTGATATGCTTATTTGAATAATAAGGAGAAAACAAAATGGAGACAACCAGCTAAAATTTTATCAATATTATTCAACAAGTAATTGACAACTAGAATTTAGACACCAGAGAAAGCAACATTCAATTGATATGTTTCAAAAAATAGGCCTTTACAATATCCTTTTCCAAAATCCAATTCCCTAAAAAAGAAAAAAAATCCCCAGGGTCTTGGTTTCCTTCTTATAGGAATGAAGGAAGCAAGAAGCTTTAGACTGTTCACATTTTAAAAATTAACCTTTCATAATCCCATCCTTTGGTATGACATTCTGCAATATTTGTTTAGCCGCTTGCCCCCTTGTACTCCATTTGTTTTCATCTTTGTTTGTTCTCATGTCTATGCCAACGTCCACCATTTTTATTTTCTACTCAGGTTTTCATGATCAACTCTTTCTCTTGTCAACATGGGATTTTCCATCATCTATTCAGTGCCTTGTTCCATGACCCCTCTCATTCCTACATTCCTCATGTGAAACTCTAACTCTTTCTGCACTGTATCGAAGAGATTGAAACTTTGCTCTTGCTGATATCCATTTCTCTCCCCAAAAAATTCTTCAATACTATGCTTTCCTTTATCTTTCAGGGTTTCAAAGGGACTATTATTATTTTTTGACCGATATTCACATCCCCCTTTGATATGCTTATTTGTCAATATATGCTCTTTTTGTTTGTTGGGTTTTTCAAGGGATTCTGGTAACTCTCTTCGCCATTTTGTTGTCACTTTGACATACTGACAAGCCCATTATATCAAAAATTTCAAAGTCGGGGCCGTGAATGTGATTGTTTTAATGCACATTGCTTCATCGAAGGGACTCAAAACTGCTTCCTCCCCACATGCCACTATGTATTTGATGATTCTCACACTATCTTCATATAAATCGTTCTATCGAAGGGAATTTAAATTGACTCCCATCGATGCAGTGTAGTCTCCTCGATGGTGTTCATGCCTTAATGACTTCCTAATGCAACATCACATGCCTCTTAAAAGTTAATTCCGAGACCATGATAACACTTGGATGCCACGATCTTCCTACCACCAACCCACAGATGCTATCTTTCTTCATTGCAGTGGTGCGGTAACTCTGTCTTAAACTCCCACATCCTCGCAAGGGACTTCTAGTGCATGTTTCCCAGCCCTGCGAGAGTGCGATACTTAAACAAAGCTTAAGCTAGGGTAAAAAAATACATGTATGATGGAAGATGACTTAGGAAAAGATATAACATATGAATTTTGGACCTGGAAAATGAATAGTACAAGGGTTAGAACTCTTTTAGTGAACTCTTAGAACTAGGGTTTGACAAGTATTGAATACGAGTAAGGTGAAAATTCTCCAGTCCTAACAATGAATCTAGTTGGGGATGAATGGCTATCTAGACATTGGAAGAATCCAAAACATTTCTCTGGGGTGCAAACCAAAAACACAAAACTATACAAAAAAAAGAAAACCAAAATTGGGAAAACCCTAAACTACTGTGCATGGAATTTATCTTCTTTAAGAAAAGAAGTTTTTTAGAAATTTTCCATTCACTGGCAATTCCTAATTCTCACCCATCATGTTTTGCAATTAATATGAATTTTCACCACATTTTCCAATAATGACAAATGGTCCCAGCCAAAGAGCTTCAAATTTTCCATGCTTTCCTTTGTCTTGACTAGATGAGCATTCCACATAAGAACTATATCATCAACTTTAAATTTCCAATCCTTCACCTTCTTATTAAAAAGATACTTCATTTGTACTTGCATTTTTTCATTTTTATTTTGATTTCATCTAGCTCTACCAATTGCTCCATCCTTTCTTCCATTGGCTCAGGCACATCCAAATCCTCCTGCAAAAATGAATTTATAAACAAGGAAAATATATGCATTGGAATTCTTGCTTGAGCTCCGTAGAATAAGTCAAAAGGTGATTTTCCAATAGCCTTTTTTATAGTGATTCTATCTTACCACACTACTAGCTTCAACTTTGATTCCCATTCCCTTTTGTTATTATCAAACATCCTTTTGATTATCTTCATAATACTCTTGTTACTAGACTCTGCTTGACCATTAGCTTGGGGAGGATATATAGAGGCATATGATATGATTATTCCATAAGACTCACAAAATTTCTTGAATTCATCAGATCTGAAACACATACCATTGTCTGTAACGATTCTTATAGGAACTCCCAAATTTGGTGACAATATTTTCCACCAAGAAATTTATGACTACTTTACTAGTAGCTTATTTAGTTGGAACTGCTTCAATCCATTTAGTAAAGTAGTTAGTGACAGTAAGAATCCAACTATGCCCACCACTTGACTTATCTGCTATCTCTGCTACAAAATCAATGCCCCATTGGTGAAAGGGAGCATCAATTTGCATAGGTCTTAGAGGCAAAGCTCCTTGATATTTCAATTTACCAAATTTTTTTTGGCATGCTTCACATTTTCTTACATGTCTATGAGCATCAATAAAAATGGTTGGCCAAAAATAGCCAACTCTTAATATCTTATGTGCAATAGTCTTAGCTGAAAATGTCCACACATACACCATCATGCATCTCCTTTAGAATTCTTTCTGCTTGTCCCCGATCTGGACACAAAAGTAGAACACCATCTTTATCTTTCCAAAACAAATCACCATTCACAAACACGTACCTTGATGCTTGTAGCTTTAGTGTCCTTTTTTTTATAAATTCATTCAATCCATCTAGGCACTTTACGTGTCTAAGGTAGTGAACTATATTAGTATACCAAGGTGTATGCTCAATACTAGACATCATACCTTCTCCTTGTTCAACATCACATACCTGTGTAGCCTCCAAATTGGATTCATCCATTAATTTTTCCAACCCTTGTCCTCTTACAAGTTTGTTTATTTGAATGTTGATATTAAATTCTTGGATTCTATTTATCCATCTACACCTTCTTGTAACTTTTGTTTGCATGAGGACATCCTTGAATTTTGCATTTGGTACATATGCAGTCACTTGTGCTCCCATAAAGTAGGATCTGAATGTTTCCACTGCCTTTACAAGTGCATAAACTTGGTTCTCAGTAGCATCATACTTCAATTCAACTCCTTAAAGTGATTTGCTAAAAAATGAAATTGGTTGTTCATGCCCTTCTTCATTCTTTTGTAACATGACAACATCAACAGTGTGAAAAGAGGAAAAATAAAAGATTAGGAATGGCTTACCAAAGTCTCGATATTATAGAACTGGAGCTTCTTTAATTTCACTCTTCATTGATAAGAATTCCTGAATATCTTCTGATGTCCAGTCAATCTTTGATCCCTTTTTTAACATTCTTGCAATGGGCTTCACAATTTCAACAACGTTAGAAATAAATCTTCTAAAAAAATTAATCTACCCAAAAAATGTCTGGATAACTTTCATCATTTTAGGGATGGGAATCCTATCAATTGTTGAACCCTCTCTAGATCTATTCTTATACGTTCTTTAGAGACTATATTCCCAAGTAGCTTACCTTCAGTCACAAAAAATTGATATTTTTTAGGATTCAAAGATACACCATACTCAAGTTCCTTTATTAATATCTTTTCCAACTGCATGCAATGATCCTCTACCTTTCTTGAGTATTCTATTAAATCATATTGATAGACAACCATTATGATATTGATTAAATCTACAAAAGCTACATCCATGGCTCTTTGGAATTTGGCACTAGCATTCGTGAGGCCAAAAGGCATCCTTACATACAAATAGGTACCCCAAGGTGTAGTAAAGGAAGTTTTATACTACTTTGATTCCCTGACCTTAACTTGATTATAACCAGAGAACCCATCCATCATGGAAATCAATTCACACCCTATCACCCTCTACAAGATAGCCTCCATATTTGGAAGTGGATAGTTATCTTTCAATGATGAAACATTTAAATTATGAAAATCCACACACAACCTTATATTACCATTTTTATTTTTGATTGGTACCAAATTTGAAACCCAAGAGGAAGGCTTGATAGGATTGATTATACCACTTTCCTTGAGCTTCATCAAATTTTCTTGCATTTTTGGTGCTAAAACAAGATTGATAGGCCTTTGTCTTTGTCTAGAAGGTTTGACATTTGGTTTTAATTGGATCTCATGCTGAAATAGGCCTTCTCTATAGGATTTCAAATCTTCATAGGACCATGCAAATACATGTATTTATTTCCTTAGCAAGCTTATAGGAATGTCTCTGAATTTTGGGCTAATTTTCTTTCCTATGTATACTTTTTTGTGAGCATTATTAGTGCCAATATTTACTTCTTCGAGACAATCATGATGAACTGGTGTCTGCATCAAGGATGAACTATTGTTTCCATCAAAAAAATGTTCCAAAGCCACAAGACCTTTTGAATTTTTTTTTTTTTTAATTGTACAACCTCCTGACCAAAAATAGTGTCCTTACCATCAATAATTTCAACAAAAGCATTAAATTCTATCTCTTGAGCCTCATATTTGTCTACACATTGAATAAAATTTATCAAATCCTTATCATCATTGAACACTTAAAAACTATATACATTGTTAGGAATGTAAGGCCTATTCTTAAATTCTATCTCTGAGACGCTAGTCAATGTAATGCCATCCCTTCTTAAAGCAATATTTGCTGAAAATCAGCCATCAAATTCGTTGACCTATCTACCCAATCTATTGAGAGTGCATCAAAGAGTTCTATTGTATCCCACACTGCATGCTTATATTTCTTGAGCCTTTTATTCTTTGTGGCATATTTAGATCTTACATGTGATACAACCAATTCAGAGTCTCCATATACAGTCAACAACTTGATTCCATTTTTTATAGCAAAATTTAGGCCCAATAGCAATGCTTCATATTTTGCTATATTATTAGTACACTCAAATGACAATAGAAATGAATACTTGAAAGTTTTACCACTAGGTGCAATGAAGACTACACCAGCTCCATTTCCTTCCTTATTATAGGCTCCATCAAAATACATTTTCTAGACACCATTTTTATCCACTGGAACAACATCGCCAATTGGATCATTGTTTTGTAATTAAGGCTATGAATATCGTTCAACCCTAAAACTTCCTAAGCCCACATCACAAAATCAGTTTGTTTGGTTAGAATCAATTCTTTCTACCACTTTCTCGGATATTGTTTCCCTATATAATTTGACCTCTTTTCCATTCATAGGTATGGTTGCATATGGTAGATCCAACTGAACATTTCCACCAACTGCAACAATCCATTGTCTTGACAGTAACATGCCATAATATGGTGGAATGCCAACCATAGTAATAACAGTCCTATATGTAGCTTTAGGATAAGCATCCAACTTTATCTCCACATCACTCATGATACCAATGATAGGGATTGATCTATTATCCACGGAATGAAAATTTCCATATGTAGAGCCAACCCATGAACCAAGTTCTTTCATGACTGCCATAGGCATCATATTTGTTGTTGCTCCTGAATTTATCATACAATTATTTACCAGCCTATTATTAATTAACAATGTGGTATAGAAAGGGTCAACTTGGGATGGAATCTTTGTCAAAGTAGTTCCCAAGTAAATATCAGGAGTCTTCATGACCTCTCCTTTAACATCATTCACTTGCCTCTTGTTCTTTTATGATTCATTCTTACTCTTATCTTGAACTTCAGGCTTAATTTGCATATTTGAAATCAATTTCATAGCACTATTTCTATAGTCATCAATTTTCATCATTTCCATAAATGGAATTGATAATTTGATTTGAGATAAATCCTGAGTTATATCAAAAGAGGGCATACCTGCCAAAATTTCTATTTTTCTCACTTCCACTTTGGTAAGTTTTTTCTCTCCCATTACCTGTTGATTAGGGTTACTCATTTTATTTTGATTAGCCTTTTTTGTATCTCTGGGAACACATTCTTTAGTTAGCCTTCATGTATTTCTATTTTCATCATCCTCTTGAGATTTTGGGGCTATCTTCTTATTATCTTGTTGATTCTTCATGAACGAATTCACAGGTGTACCTTGATGAACATTAACAGTTCTATTTCTAAGGTTGCAGTTGCTTCTAGCTTGTGCTTAAATAGCTACTATAAGTGTCTTTATTTCCTCTTCAGTAGGTATTCTTATTTCTACCTCATAAGGCCTGACTACCAACATATTTACAATATTCTCATATCTCTCCTGATCATATGGCATCTCATCTTCTTGGATTGACTATGCAACCACACAATAATCAGGGGAATGAGGCGAACTACAAGACATGCACCATGGATTATCCTCTTCCATATTCACCCCATGTCTCTTCAATGGGTCAGATGTGTCTCTGTGGACATTTTCTTTTGATCTTAAACCACAGATTTCCCATCCTTCCAATTAGTTCTATAGGGCATATCCTGTAACCTTGGTCTTTCATTCTTGTGAAACTGGACTTATCATAAGATACTCCCTTTTCATTTCTTGCCACCTTATATGATAAATCATTTACAACATTCCAAACCTTTTCTAGCTTGTCTTCCTCCTTTAGCTATCTATTTTGATGATCCTTAGGGATTTTTGGTATTCTTACTTCATCTCTTCCATCAATTTTCCCTAAAGCCCTTCTATTATTTTCTATGTTCAAAGCAGTTTTGAATGCTTCAGTAAGAATTGGAGGATTTCTTGTTCTGAGTTTATATCCTATTTTTAGATCAAAAGCATTTAAGTAGAAAACCAAGCACATAGAATTTGTTGGTTTCAAATAATGTGTAATTTTGTTAAACAACTTCATAAACCTAGTATTGAAATCTGCCACTAATTCATTATAATTTTTCTGGATGTTTTTCAACTCATGCAAATTTTTTTTTGGATTGGAATCACCACCATATTTCTCTTTAAATATTCTTTTGAATTCGGTCAAAGGTCTAATCAAGGCATCAAAAAAATTTCTATACCAGTCTCTTGCATCATCAGCCAATGATTCCATGAACAATTTCATATAAACATCTTCATGTCACACATCAAAATTATCCATGATAGTTTCAAATGCTCTAATATGATCTTCTCCTGAAATAACATTATTACTAGAAAATTTTGGAATTACTTTTCTTACCTTATTATCAATATCATTTCAATATCTCTGGATGCCAAAGAGTCAAACTATCTGAACCAATCCACGTTCATTGGTCCTCTATCAAATGGATTATTCCTTAAATGAGGCTGGTGTTGATGGTGTTGAAGTCCTTGTTGTATATTATGGAAATCACCTCCAGGATTTTACATATTTCCTTGTGGATTTTGATGGGGAGCATGATATTGATGTTGGTATCGCTTCAGATATTGATTATATCCTTGATTTTGAACTTATACCCCTCCCTAGCTGGGAGGAACATGATAAGCATTTCCTTGAGAAGCCATTGAGTGGAACACTCACTTGATTCTATATTTATGGTTTAGAGACATTATGTTGTATATGAGGAGCCTTACCTATGCTTCCATGTCTTCCAACTGTGCTATGGGATACCTGTGAGGCCAAAGAACCTCCAATATTTGCATGTATAGCCTAGTTATTTATAGGTCTATATTGTGATGCACTTGAAATGGGTTGAGAACTCAACTATATAAATTCTTGATCCAATTCTTGTTGTCTCCTTAACGGCTTGAGCCTTTCAACTACTGTTGTCATTTGCTCTATCCTTTGTGTCAACTCTTGACAAGTTGGTTCTCTTGTTGTAGTAGGACCACTATAAGTATTTGTGAAGGGTTTTGTAGGTGGTACTTGTTCCATGAATCCATGTTGAGAGTTCTCAGCATATTGTTGAGCCATTATGTCCTCATAATCCCTTTGTGCTTGTATCTACCTTTCTTCTTCATCAAGATGGGCATGGAACTTCTTCATTTTTTAAGGATTAGGCTTAAAGGCTAGGAAATATTTAGATAAATTGTTTTGTTAATGAAGAACATGGTGAGGATACCTTGGTGGGAATTTTTCATTGTTATGTAATTCTAATCCATGCAAAGGACTATAATATACCGTGAAGTGCTATTGTAATGCATTCCCTTGGAAATTGTGTGCATTACTTTGAAATTCTATAATTTCAGGTGGATTTGATGTGGCCCCTCCTTTTTAGTATTGGTCTTTGAAGTGGGAGGAAACCCTGAACCATGCTTTTCTGTCTACTTTTTATTATCCTTGTTTGGGATTCCCTTATGCAAGGATCTTCTAGCTTCCATCCTAGATGAAACTATGATGCATTGATGTCTGAAATTGAATCTTTCTAATATGATGTTCAACTGATCACTCATATACAATTTCTTGAAGATTTTTTCAGAGAGTTTCCACCTCCTTCTCAGAAAAGAGGAAAATACTGAAATAGTCCTTTAGTCTTCTAGAGCTCCATGATGAGATTCATATTCTTTTCTTATTACAAGCAACTCCCCAGTAGAGTTGCCAATCTGTTGGTTCCCAAATCAACAGATTGCAAAACCCTAAATGTATTCCAATCTTTATAATTGGGCTTTACAAGTGAGTTGGCCAACAAACGAAATCAATCAAAATGATTGGAATTCCCTGTAGTTTAGGCTCTGTTATGCCTAGATGGGTATTACCTTGTGTTCACCACTAAATTTTAAATCCTCAATACTGATTGGTGAATATTGAGTAGATTGTGAATTTTATGCAATTTTTTTAATTAAATTATCCTGTTCAATCTACTTCAAAGTGGCATATTCTTTTGAATTATATTTTCCAACTAAAAATACCTCCACTCCTATAACAAAAAAATTAAATTGGATTTTAGAATACGATACAAGGGATGGTTTTTGGAAAATGAATTGATCAGTGTCTTTTCTGGGTAATAAAGTTAGAATTCAAATTGATATGTGTCTTCCTTCTGGGTATAACTCAAATTACTTTGCACAATACTATTTATGACTTGCATAAACATGCAAAATTATCTTTTATCAGGTTCTTCTTTTTTATCCAATTGAATCCTCTAGATTATTGTGACCTATTCAAAGGAATTTAATTCTTTCTTGAAGAAACCCTATTAAACAAATAATACAAAACATGAACTGTGTTTTGACAAACTAGACATGCTTGATATGCCAATTTGAATAATAAGGATCTAAAATAAAATGGAGACAACCGAGTAAAATTTTATCAATAGTATTCAACAAGTAATTGACAACCATAATTTAGACACCAGAGAAAGCAACATTCGATTGATATGTTTAAGAAAACAAGAATTTACAATATCCTTTTCCAAAACCCAATTCCCTAAAAAAGAAAACAAATCCCCATAGTCTTGGTTTCCTTCTTATAGGAACGAAGGAAGCAACAAGCTTCAAACCGTTCACATTCTAAAAATTGACCTTTCGTATTCCCACCCTTTGGTATGCAATTCTACAATATTTGTTTAGCTACTTGCCCCCTTGTACTCCATTTGTTTTCATCTTTGTTCATTCCCATGTCTCTACCAGCATCCACAATTTTGATTTTCTTCTTGAGCTTTCATGATCAACTCTTTCTCCTGTCAGCATGGGATTTGACATCATCTGTTTAGTGCCTTGTGCCATGACCTCTCTCATTCCTGCATTCCTCATGTGAAACTCTAACTCTATCTTCATTGTATCAAAGAGACTAAAACTTCACTCTTGCCGATATCCATTTCTCTCCTCGGAAAATTCCTCAATACTGTGCTTTCCTTTATATTTTTTGGTTTCTTAGGGACTATTGTTATGTTTTGGATGATATTTATATCCCTGTTCAATATGATTATTTTCCAATATTTTCTCTTTTTGTTTGTCGGGTTTTCGAAGGGATTCCGGTAATTGTCTCTTCGATATTCTGTTGTCACTTCAACATACTAAAAAATCCTGTCATATCAATACTTTTGAAGCTAGGGCCATGAATGTTATTGTTTTAATGCACATCGCTTCATTGAAGGGACTCAAAATTGCTTTCTCTCGACATGTCACTATGTCTTCGATGATGCTCATGCCGTCTTCATACAAATCGTTTGTATCGAAAGGATTTTAAATTGACTCCCATTAATGCCATGTAGTCTCCTTGATGGTGTTCATGCCTTACTAAATTTCAATCGCAACACTGTGGGCCTTGAAAAAGTTAATCATAATAATACTTGGATGCCATGCTCAACCTACCGCCAACTCGCAGATGCTATCTTTCTTCATTGTAGTGGTGTGGTAACCCTGCCATAAACTCCTACATCCCCACAAGAGACATCTAGGGCATGCTTCCCAACCCTGTGGGAGTGCGGTACTTAAACAATACATAGGCTAGGGTAAAAAAATACATGCATGATGGAAGATGACTTAGGAAAAGATATAGCATATGAATTTTGGACCTAGAAAGTAAATAGTACAAGGGTTAGAATTGTTTTAGTGGACTCTTGGAACTAGTGTTCGACTAGCATTGAATGTGAGCAAGGTGAAAAATTTCTAGTCATATCAGCGGCTCTAGTTGGGGGTGAATGGCTATCTAGAAATTGCAATATTCTAGAACGTTTCTTCGGGGTGTAGACCAAAAATAGAAAACTATACAAAACAAAGAAAACCAAAATTGGGAAAACCCTAAACTAGTGTGCATGGAATTTATCTTCTTTAATTAATCGGACGAAGATACTCTGCCTGCCTACATGTTGTGGTGGGTAACCCTATCATAAACTCTTGCACCCCTGCAAGAGACTTATAGGGCATGTTTCCCAGCCCTGCGGGAGTGCGGTACTTAAACAAGGCACATGCTAGGGTAAAAAAAAAATGTATGATGGAAGATGACTTAGGAAAAGATATAACATATGAATTTTGGACCTGGAAAATGAATAGTACAAGGGTTAGAACTCTTTCAGTGGACTCCTGGAACTAGGGTTCGACAAGCATTGAATGTGAGCAAGGTGAAAATTTTCCTGCCCTAACAGGTTGATCATGGACATTTCATGTTCAATGTTATATGAGAAATGACTAATGATTTTTTCTACTAGTTCATGAAAGGTTTCGATTCCATGTGGTAAATGAGAGAACCATTCAATTGATTTTTCTCCTAAACTTTTGAGAAAGTGGCACATTAAGTATGTGTCATTATAGGAAACATCTAGGAAGGCTATGCAAAATTTGTGTATATGTTCATGTGGATCACCTCTTCCCTTATTGAATTTTGGCATTTGAAAGTTGCGAGGGAAAGGTATCAAATGGATTGATCTGTCAAATGGATAATGACATATATATTCAAGTGTTTAAATTTTCTGTGTCTCCAAGTTCAATGTTAGCTATTTTCTTTTACAAGATTTTAATTTGTTGTGCCAAGTCAGTTTTAGATGCGATGGTGGTCATGTTAGGAGGAGACTAAATGGTAAAATTTGAGGGAATGTATAATTGATGTTATGGAATATTCGATGAATTGAATGAAATATTGTTATTATGGGGGATATATGTGCTTTTGGGTATGGTGAGCATGGAATATTGATAGTTGTGTGGGATGTGTGTGCTCATAGGTATGGTGAATGTGGAAGGTTGATAATTTTTTTGGATGTATGTGTTTATAAGGATGAAAAATTGCAAATAATTTTGGATAACGTGTTTATAGGTATACTGGATATGAAATATTATGAATGATTAGGGATGTGTGTGTTTTTATATTGAGAGGAATTTGGGACGAACATGCTTATAGGTATGTTGGATGTGGAATATTGTGAATGATTAAGGATTTGTGTGTTTGTAGGTTGAGACGTGTTTGGGATATACATGTTTATGGGTATGCTGTATGGAATGTGACGTGTTTGTAGATTTGTTGGATGTGGAATATTGAGAAGTGTTTAGGATGTGTGATGAAGTTTATTGGTTAATCATGGGGATGGATGTAGTGATATGACTAGATGTGATGGTTCTTTGATAGATTGGATTGACATATTATTTAGCAAATATTATTGATTTGGATCAATGGAAGGTATAGAAGGTTGTCTTGAAGCATTTGGAATATAAAATTGAGGTATGGAGACGTTGATTGATTATGACATGGGGATGTTTGTGATTGGTATATTGGATGAATGCGTTCCTTGTAAGGTGTGTGATGAAGTGATGGTTGTAAGGGCTTGTTCCCTAAGTGTTGTAATGCCAAAATATGAAGGTAGCTTAACACCTTTTTATGTTAATTTATGAAAGTATCTATTAGGATCTATAACAAGATGATTATCAATGACCTTCATTACATCGATATATGGTTGTATCTCTAGTAATTTAATTGGTGATAATTCAGAATCATCTTATGTGTCATCTTGTAAAACAAGAATGACCATTGAAGAAGATGGTTGTGGTGTTTGGTATATACTTGGAATTTATAAATTAGAGGGAATACCAAACTCAAATTTATTATCACCCATAGTTGTCTTTGTGTTTGAATCAAATTGTTTAGACTCTAGTAGTTTCTTACATTGAGACCTTGTGATAGGCATACAAATTTCAATACCTTGATAAATGATGTGAGATGAAAAGTGAATGCTTGATATGGATGTTTCGGTTTTGGATTTTATAAAGAGATTATTTGGACTTAGAAAAATATATGATGAATTTGGATTGTTATTTTTGATTTTTTTGATTACTAAAAGGATGATGTTGGGTAAGACCTTAATAGACAAGTTAATCTAGATCTTCTTGTGATCATAATTATAGGATATAGATGATTTTTTACTTGAACTAGACTTGTGAGTCCAAGAAAAAGGATAAGGGGTGGAGTCCACCAACTCAAGAGTAGACAAAGCTCCTAAGCTATTTTATCCACTAATGGTAGGTTTTAACTCAACTCTCTATTTAAAATAGGAAAAAAATTTAGTACAAAGGTAAGGTAGAGACAAATGATAGAAGATCTAGATCATACTCTAACTATCTTGGTTGTTAGATGCAAGATCAGATAGATGATTATGGATGTGCTAAAAATATTCTGTTTGTCCAAGTCTAAGATAATAGCTCTAAAATTCAAAAAGATAAAATAAGATATTTGGTGGATGGGTTTTGACTCAAAATTTTGCTAATGGATGATGATGGTCGTATGCTTTAACTTGTGTTCTAGGTCTACCTAGTCAAAATTCCTAAAATGGAAACTCAAGAAATTTTCAAAAGTGTTACTATATTGATCAGATATGCAACAAGATGACTCAAAAGTGTAGTACAAAGACTCAAAAGTGCAACTCTATCAAAGAGATGCATAGTTCAAATAGGTCAAAAATGTTATAGGAAGGATCAAAAGCACATGCTTATAGGTCAAAAGCGTCATTATATCAATTAGAAGCATAGGAAAACGGTTCAAAGGAACCATAAAATATCTCAGAAGCATAGCACTAATATGACTCAAAAGCATAGGTTTATGTTTCAAAAACATAGCTCGGGTAGAAAAATGCATATGCAGTTAAATTAGAAGCACCAAAAAATATATTGAAGACACAATGTTATGACTTAGGAGCATAGTTCTATGTAAAAATTACGTTTTTGAAAGTGGATGACTATTTTTGATAGTTAATTTTCCTTGGCAAGAGACAAAACAACAAACAAGATGGCTAATGACTTCAAGGTATTAAGGCTAAATGGATTTTATTAGTATTGAAAAGAATACATGCCAAGCACATTAACAACCTTATAATTATTCAAGTAGGTGTATTCCATTAGTGTAGGATCGCACAATAAAATACCTCAAGATTACTACAAGAAAATTCTCTCTTCTCAAGAGTCGGTAACTAGGATTCCAGTGGCTCAAGGGCTCACCTTTTTCCTTTCTTTGGAGGTTTCAACACCTTTAGCCCAAAGAGTTTCTACCTTACTTAATGAGGTACACAGTGAGAAAATTCAAGCATTATGTTATATCTTGCAACACACTATATTCATGGTCGATGGTCTTAAGCTTCTAAAAATAATGTTCTTAGTAGTATTTATGAATTGAGGGCCCATATACAAATTCTTGAGTCTAGGAGGGTCTCTCCTATCCTTTTCACCAAATAATTCTTGATGGACTAAGGGTCTTGTGCCTTAGCTAGACATGATGATGGATTACTCTTGACGTACAAATTTTTCTCTCCCTCCTTTACATACCTGCTAGAAAATATGGTTGAAATCATCCTTGAGGTGATGGAATCCCCAAGTAGGCCCCCAAATAGGAAAGATTAAATCTAGTGCTTTTGATCCTTAAGATCACACAAAGTGTAAGGGGGGAGCATACTCAAGCTAGATCAATGTTAGGTATAAACATAAAACAAATAAGTAAACTAGAAGGTGCCTTTGATCTCCAAGCTCACACATAGTGCAAGGAGAGAGCACATACAAATAAAAATATGTTCATTGTCCCTTAAAAAAATTAAAATGTGTAATTAATTTAGTGATAAAAATAAATAAACTTTGACCAACATCCTACACCAAATTATATTAGTAATCTTAGATTTCTATTCTTTCTCCCAATGATTACCAATCTGCACCATATACATAAAAAAACATGTTCATTGTCCCTTAAAAAAATTAAAGTGTATAATTAATTTAGTGATAAAAATAAATAAACTTTGACCAACATCCTACACCAAATTATGTTAGTAATCTTAGATTGCTATTCTTTCTCCCAATGATTACCAATTTGCACCAATAGGGCCAATCTCTAAGATCATACAAGGTTAGTTGAAAAATCAATATCAATGCTCAGAAATAAATGTGCTAAACTACAAGTTAGATGGGCCAAAATAGTAATCAAAAGTGCCAAAGTACTAATCAAATCTCTAAAATAATAATCAAAAGCACAACTATACCTATCAAATGCATTGTTATACTGTCAATTATTGTGTTATAACTATCAAATGTATTGATATATCTGTCAATAGAACCAACCTATTCCTAAAACCAAAAACAATTTTCAAATAGAAGATAAAAACCTTGTAAAAAATGATAATTAATCAATTTCAAAAAATTCTGCAAAGGTTGGTTTAAAAAATTGTAGTTGTCAGATCCTAGAAAAACACTATTTTGCAAGCATTAATAATTTACATTCAGTGAATGCTGTAAAAATCCTACTGAAAAAATTTAGATGCACTAATGTATGGATCAAATGTGTTGAATAGAGGATTAGATGCACTGATCCAGTAAATAGAAGCGTCAGTTTAGCCAACAAAGGGGTCAATATCCCAAATAGAAGCACAATTTATAAAAAAAAGTTCCAATCTACAAAATAGAAGCGTCGATCTACACCTCTACCTTTCAAAATCACAAAATTTTAAATAAAATTATTAAATTCAAGAATGTGGGTCCCATCAGGTGTTCCAAAATATGTATATTAAATGCTAAAATCAAAATCAAAGGATAATTCAATACAAATTCCCAATTCAACATTCAACAACTACTTCAATAGAGCATGTGCACAAACAAAATAAATCAAATATACCTCCATAAAGTTCTTATTCCTTACTCCATTGTGTGTGATAATGTTGTAAAATTATTGAATTGTGGGTTGCTCTTCAAGCTCAAGCATAACCTATAATAGAAAAATAGATGTAATGATAGCTTAATTTCTCAAAGTTTGTGGATTCCCAAGAATTATGGATGGAAATGGATTAGAATAATGGTGATTTTATAGCTTTTACTTGATATCAATCAATGGCGGAGGATGATTAAAAGGATCAACATATGAGATTGATTGAGATATCATGATGAGTGTGCAAGTGACATGTGTCATGATGAAGGGTTTGGATGATTAGTTAATTGGTTGTATGGATGAGTGAAGTGAAAGTGAGTGTGAGTGAATAGAATATTTTATTTACTTTTAGAAGAATTAAAGAAAAAAATAAATTAAATAAAATTTATTTATTTAATTTTAGAGGAAAAGTTAGCTAATTAAATGATTAAAATTATTTAATTATAGTGGATAAGAAGAAATAATGCATGAATTAGTTAAATAAAAATTTATTTCATTGATGTGGATGGAAGAAAATAATTATATAATTAAAGATTATTTAATTAAAGTGGATGAGAGGAATTTAGGAATTAATTAAATAATTCAAAATAATTTAATTAATTTTGGTGATAGAAATTAAATAATTAAAATTATTCAATTTATGTTAATGAGAAATTTTGATGAATTAAATAAATAAATAAATAAATATTTAATTAATGTTGATGATAGAAAATGATGAGTTAATTAAAGAATTAAGTATTATTTTTTAATATTGATGGATATATTGATGATAAATGATGATGAGTTACATGGAATGCATTAGTCATTTTTTAGGTGTCTACAAGTAGCAAATCTAATTTACCAATTAAAGTGTGAGGGAGACTCATATGATTAGTAGTAATGGCAATAAAAGTATCAAACATAGAATAAACAATTTTTTGTGAGTTTTCTAGAGTTCCTTGGTATCGAGTTTGTTGTTGCTTATCATGATTCCGACCTGAGTCCTTGAGTGACTAATATGGTTTCTAGCAAATAGAAGTATCTTTCCTTTCTTTCCGAATTGAGGATTCGAGTGTTAATCCATAGTGTACTTCCAATGCTTCTCTTTGCAACATGCTATCTCATTATGGGGGGAGGGGTTATCATCCTTTGTGTAGATAGAGATTGATTGGATTTGTGATGGATATCTTTATTGTATTTATCTCTCTTTTGGGGAGGAGTTTTGTCCCATTGGGTTTTCTCCTTTTCTCCATTTGTGAGAGATTGCATTTGCATTTGCATTTGTACATGGGTACCTAACATTACCTAGTAGTCGAGACCCATCCTTGCATCTTTGCATCTTTGCATAATAATCTTCTCTCCTAAGTTGCACTTAAGAGGGGGTGTTGGTGTGAATAATTTTTTTGTACCTAGTACATTCATTCACTAGGTAATTAGGGGACATATTCACATGTTAAGTTTACTTAGGCTCTAAGATTCCTTCTAGAAGGATGAGTTTTCTTTTCTATAACTTATCTTATCCTAGGTTGTTAGGACTTAGTTGTCTCATGTGATAGGATTAAGACACTTGTCATGATCTTGTCTAATCCTATTCCTCACCTTGCCTATATAAGCAATGCATCATATGTACATTACCATATTCAATTTGGCATTCTTGCATCCTTAATGATAGTATGATATTTCCGCCATTTCTCTCTTGTGGAAGTTATTTTGTCTTGCAGGTGATCCTAGGGTGTTTGAGTTCACCATAAAATCCTACATGACAATTACACCTTATGACAATGATGATTTTAAATCCAATTGTAAATACCATCACAAATATGTCAAATTCCAAGAAGAAGAAAAATAAAATATTATATCTTAGCTACCTACATGATGATCCAAGTACCAATTCCCAAGATGTTGAAGACACATATATTATACACTAGGATTGTAATTATTAAATCACTTCATCCTAACATATACTTTTGAATATTCAAAATATTAGACTTAGATACTTCATGCAGTCCAACTAAGATAAATTTCACCTTAACCATCATCAAATCTTCAAAAGACATATCAATATGCTCTTTACACTAAATATTAGGGGAAAAACCTTGAAAATAATAATAATAATAAATATATCATAGATTCCCCTTCCAAGTCATGAGGTGGTCTATGAGAATTTCTAATAGATCCTTGTAAGGAGAAGTGGGGTGAATAGGAGGATACAAATCGTCACTTAAATTCCATAAAGAGAGAACATTAATGAAGAGTAGAGTTCTTGAATATTACAATTTTCCAACCTCCCTAGATGTTTCTCCTAGAGCATAAGTAGTATCTTGAACTAGCTAAATTAGCATTAATTCCTTTTCTTTCTAAAAGTGTTGAGTGCCATAAAGTGTTTATTTTCTACCCACATAATCTATCAAAGAGAAATATTCAAGCCATTTACATGCATTATCAAATTTTTGAATGGATAAAACCACATCTAAAATATTTTCAAGAGTCTTACCTTATAAAAACCTTAGGGATCAAATTAATGAGTTTCTTGATTGATAGTGACATCCCCAAGAACTTCAAAACCTAAAAATTCAATATCAATAATTAAACTACCAAAACTTAATGTCATTAAATAAATAAAAATTTCATGCTTTAAAATAAATAAATAAACCCTAAAATCTCCATGCTTATTTTAATAATAATACATAAAGAAAATTATATAGTAGACAAGGAAGGATAAGTGATCTACAAAAATCCAAGCCAACATAAAATTCAAACATTATTACATTGAGAGGCATTCTACAATGGCAACAAGGAGTGGAGTGTAATGGATTGAGTGCATTATTATTTTTTTTACCTTTTATTTCAAATTTGACCACCATTTCCCTATCAAAGAACTAATAGCCAATAATAAATATAAATATGGAAATATAAATAAAATCATTTTTTTTTCACATCATTTATCTTCTTTAAACATAAATTAAAAAAAATTTCATATTGATCAAAGCTAAAAAATTACAATAGGATGTGAGAAGTTACTTACAATGATCAACTCCATTGGCACTGAAAAACTATCAACAACATAGTATTAACAATGAATTACTTTTAGAATTTTGATTAGAACATACAAA
>VDFB02176097.1:0-17600 GCA_007258455.2 Sequoia sempervirens | reverse complement strand
TGATTTGTGAGATGTGCCACCATTTTGCAATCAAATCGATAATTTAATATATTGATCACCCATTGTCTATTGTTCATCCATTTTCAAACCCACAAACCAAGTTGTTCAAAATAGCATTACAAAGAAGGCCATAACCATTTTCTTGCTATCCAATTCTTCAAGAATACAACATTGCATGTAAAAGCATTAGAAACGTTAGCAAACATATCTTCTATTCTATAGACAAGCAACATTGGTTTGCTAAAGTTTTTGTTTCACCATAAACATGTATTACTATAATATGCATAGAAAAGAAAACACAATCCATGAAACACTACTGATTACTATTTTTGAAATGCAAAGCAACATTGTTTCATATCAATAGAATATATGTTTGAAAGAGACCAACAGTCAATTTTGAAATTTTATAGTACACATTAGAAGTTAAACTAAATCATCAGAGTAGTCCTCATTAAAACATCAATAAAATTGTCTTTTCATTGATATTGTCAATAAGAGCCATGCTATGCTACTTGTTTAACACCTTGCTTTTTGATATCATTATATGCTAGTATGCTATGTTGCCTGCATCTTGTATCAAAAAAATTTAGCATTATGCTTCTCACAATGTAGTTGTTCTAGTATGCTATGAACAAATGAGAATCAAAATTGTAATAGTGCAAGGTAAGCACCTGTGCTAAGCTAACAATTTGGATGATGCAATTATCCATTACAAGTGTAAATGTTCCTTGTAATTGAAATTTTGGTAACAAGAACATTAATTTACAAACATATCTTTCTTGTAATTTTCAAATCGAATTGCAGCTAACTGGGGGAAGTTGTTTTATAGCTACTGCTTGAGTAGACAACAGTCCACAAGTTTGTCTATTGTTTGAACAGTGCATTGGAGAAAAGGCATGTATTCAATTTTTTTCAGATGCACATGTTGTGCATCGTGCAAGATCATTTTTTGATGTTTTTGTTAAAAAAGAACCTTTGTTTACATGACATACAAATTGGTTTGTATGGGGGCAAGTGGACATTTTTATGTCTTAGTGTTCCAGTCACCTAGAATGGCAATGCACATGTAATTAGTGTCAAATTACAAGAATGCAATTTCATAAGTTTTTATAAAAGTTATAAACAACATTAGAATAACAAGGCACACATGACAAGTGCTTTGAATCAAAATCCTATGCTATTATAGGGAATGTAAATGTTTTAGGTGTATACTTCCATGTTTGAGGACTTAAGTGGCTCTAGGAAGGCCTTTGCATATGCATCATTGAGCTCGTCAATGAAGATGGAATACGTTATTTTCTTTACATTTGTGCATTTTTCCCCAGACCAAATAATATTCCTAAACAATATGAAAGGGGTTTTTGTCGATGCTAGGATTAGTTGAAGTATATAGCTTTGCATGGCCGGTGGGGACTATAACCTATAAATATAGAATTTTTTAGATGGAGAATTCGAAGGAAAATTAGTTTAAGAATTGTATGCCACTAAAGTAGATTAAAAATTGTATGTCATAAAACATGTACATTAATTTATTCAAAAGGAAACTATTAAAATGTAAATATTGTTAATGCAGAAAGGCATCTTATAAGAAAGTACACTAATTGTACAAAACATCTTATAGTATCCATATCATCTTAGGACTCTCCATCTTTAACTCACAACTCATATTGCATTGGTACTTGATGGTGACTAGTAACAACACCAATTGTTCTAATAGAGTATTGGTCGTTTGATTAGATGAGCTATGAGATGTTTGTGTCAGGAATTAGTCTCTGTTCCCTATAGACTTTTTCAATGGAATGAATGGTACTTTGGGGGGTTAATACAAGGGAGTAGTCAACATCTCCTCTTTCATATTGTGTTTTTTCCTAATGGAAAAATTTGTGAAATGAACACTTGGATGAGGCAATAACAACAACAATAATGTGTAAATTAGTTTGTTGTTAATATTTACAATAATTTTCATTTGTCCATGGATATCAATCAAATCAATATGCAAAATTGCTACTTTTTTTGGTGAGCCAGGGTTTTTGCTAATAGCAAGGCCATAAATAGCTAAAATATCACATTCAAATGATGAAGTTGATTGTTTTGTGCATATGTCAAGTATGCTTGATGGCTACACAAATTATGCCTTCAATCTATACATGTTGCAACTTGAGAAATGATGGAAACTAAATGGACACTTAAGAATACACAAATTCAAGCTATATATGACATAAATGGGTTACAACAATTACCTCTTTTCTTCTTGTTTGTTGTTGAGTGATCCATTTTCTATTGTGTAAGAAATGTTGCTACTATTTTACAATTGTTTCTAGGAATAAATGCAATGAGATACTTATTTAAAGAATGAATTAAAACAAACTAAAAAGAAAGCTTCAATGATATCTAATATTGTTTTCAAGTTTGTTGGCGTCAACTATCAAGCATTTACATGTTTGTAGATGGTTTAAAAGTTATGTTGCAAAATAGTAAATGTCAAGATATATATTGTATGAACTAGCAAGACATGTGCAACCTGTAGGAATCAATTTAAAAAGTTCATATCCATAATAAATTATATAAATCTACTTCAAGCTAGCTCTATGATGCATAACAATTTTGAATTTGTGATTTGTTTGTAATGAAGAAATGTATGATGTGCAAATTTGTAGTTATATTTTGTATAATAACATACCCATTTCAAAATAGTTGTCTAGTCATTTGCAATAGCATAAGCATGTGAGATATCTCCAAGAGTGTGATTGGTAGTGTTCTCTCTAGACAATGGCCAAAGCTAAAATCAGCATTGGTTGAAAACACAAGCAGCGAGATACAAATCTTATAGAAACTATAGTGGAAAATATAACCATGACAGATCAAATAGCACTCAACAGAGGCTATAGAATCAATTTAAAAAGTTCATATACATATATTAAATATTTTCTAGATTTTTTTGAAGATATTTTTACAATCCATAACAATCTTGACTTCCTAATTTGTTTAGACTAATGAAGAAACATATAATGTACAAATTTTAGCAATATTATGGATGATAACATACCTGTTTCAGAAAAAATATATAGTCATTTGTAATATGAATTCCTTTCCCTCGAGAAGCATCCATGCTAATGTTTCTGGGATTATTTTGTTAAAAGGAAATAATTTTTTGATACTTACATAAATTGCACTTTGGTTTCTTGCAGCAACAAGGAGCAATGAAAATAGTGCGCTAAAAAGAGAATGTTGATAGTAAATAGTTGCACTTGCAATTTAACTGTATACTATGTTGTCCAAATGACTATATAATAGCATTAAAGTTGGTGTGAATACATGGAAACAAGTGCTGAGAGATTATAATTCTATTCCCTAGGACTAGATCTGAAGGGATATTGTAAAGTGGTCTGACCAATATGTATCTAGTATTGTGAACTTGATAGTAGCAATTTCAATCCCATCTATCCAAAAGTGATCCAATAGAATTCCTCCATGCGTTGTTGGCTTGTCAACAATCAATGAAGGTTTTTGTTGTTGTACAAATTCAAGAAGTTCTTTTGTTGTTGTGGATTGTAACATGTCAATGTCAAAGTCTCTAGTAACAATCAATTTTGAATTAAGTGGCAATGATGTGACAATGGTTTGTATTAAATTAAGATGATCATGAATGGGTGTGCTTGGTGTCAAGTAAAAATTTATGATGCAAAGAGTAATGTGCATATGCAATAGGTCGATGGTTATTAATTCTAGATATTTTTTTGGAAAACTACCAAAGTTTTGCACTGGAATTGTTTTCCCACAACATGTTAATAGGCCCTGAATACTTGCTCCAACATAGAAATTGAATGTTTTTTCAAGGAAACCAATGTGATCGAGCACATTTTTTTTAGTTTCTTGGAGCAAAGGATAGTTTCTTGAAGCATATCATGGTCATGGGAAATCTCTTGTGTGTGCAATGCAAAACTACATGTATTCAAAGAGCATATGGTAAAATGACTTAGAGATGCAAACAAAAGGATATACTATACTTTCCATTATGTGAAGGCCATAACACATTGCATTTCACTTTATGGAACCTTCAAAATTTTGAAATTTTGAGTGCCCATGTTGAAAATTTTGAACTACATACTTTGAAGTGCCCCTAAAGAATCTGCCCAAGTGACCTACTTTGGATGGTCATAATTTGGAGCTAGTTCATTTCATGCCAAACCCCCTAGTGGACATAATCATGTGACATATGTGAATGTGCATGTCATTTTTTATCTTCCCATGACAAGTTTTGATAGGGTTTTGAAATGCAACGCTAGAAGGGTTCTGAGGTTGTTTTGTTGTTTGTGAACTTTCAGTTCTACAAAGGCCTCATGTTTGAGTGAAAATTTCATAGTTGGGTGATCATCATGATGAGCAGATTGATTCCTTGTATTCTCCTCACATTCATATGCTACTTGGTCTGATTTCAAAACCTCATGATAAGATTTAATATTTTTACTAGGCTAAAATCAAATGCAATTTGTTCAGTTTTTGTATTTACATTTTTAGAATGTTTCAAGGTGGTCAACTTTGAACCTTAATATCCTATAAAGAATGATGACTAATGGAAAGCCCTCTTTCACACATACTTAGCATACCCAAATGACCTAGTGTGTCTAGTGGAAGTTTCTTAGGAGATGATTTAGTTTTTTTTTGAAGTGGTAACTTGATGAGCCTTGATTGGTTCTGAATAGGAATAATAGCATAAATGTTTGAGTAAGCCACTTTGGCATTAAATATCTTGCACCTCAAATTAAATTTTTCCAATCCATTTGTTGCATTGCATTCTTAGTTCAAATGTCTACATGCCTACGAATTTTCATGGCTCCAAGAGATCATTTGACTAGTTTCCCAGGGCGATTCTAGAGCCCACCTGGCTAATTTTGATCACTATGCAAAAATGCTAGAAAGCAAGTTTTGATGACAACCCACTTCAACTTTTCATGTCAAATGCATTCAAAATCAACATCAGATCAATTGAGGATGAATTTTTTTTCAAAACAAAAGAAAATTTAGTTGGGTGAGCATAAGGTGACTCGACATGTGTAATACATTTTAAGGACAACTCAATAAAGGGCACAAAGACTACTTCCATTGTTTTTTGTTTCCAAATTGAGATAATTCAAGGCTAGATGGGCTTTGTCCCATGATAGTTTGAATCTAATAATAGATTTTTACATTAAATATTGGATATTTTATTAGTTGAGAAGGTCATGATTCAGAACCATTGATCCAAATGTTGGGTTTACATGAGAAGAAGCTTTGTAATAAGATAAGTTCTTATAACTTCCATTTCAAACTTGTTGAGTTGGATGTTGAGGAAACATATCTGGAGAAGACTAAAATAGTATATGTTGTATCTGCTAATGGGCTACCTTCAAACATAGTGAAACTACTCTAAGTGCTAATAAGGATGGATTAAAAGGTTGAAAAATTTATGGAATGTATAAAGTCTTCAAAGAGAATTTTGCATCATCAAGTAGTTATTGATTGAAGGATACATAGATCAGAAGAAGAAGAATGTAGTTTGAGTTGTAGCGAGATAAAGTCACAAGAACTGTTTAAATTTGGCTTGGTTGTTTAAGCAACCATATGGTACTAAGGAAGAAAATCTTTATTACATGCTAGTGCTATTGAAGTTTCTTAAGCATAACAACATTTTTTCATCTACTTGGTGTTAAGCACTGTGACTTGAAACTAGAGAACTTTTATTTTCTACAAAGGATGAACAACACCTATGAAGGCCATTGATTTATGACTTTTAGACCAAATGAAAGACTAAATGACATAGTAGATAGTGCATACTATATAAACTGAGACGTGTTGCATTGAAGGCATTGAAGGGATTGTTGAAGTCATTAACAAAAGAGGAGTTAGCTTATCCTAGAGCTCAGTATAAACTCCTTGAACCCAACAAGGATGGCCGATTGGCAATAACAAGGAATGCATTTAGGGTGGAGAAAAGTATATTAAATGCTTTGTATGTGCTTGGAAATATAAAACAAAAGGGGGTTGGCCCACAGTAGAGGAAATAATTAATGATACACTAGGTGAATTGATGTAAAGAGTTATTGTGTGGATATCTCACCTAAAAATTGAGATTGTTGTACGACTTTGCTACAAAGAAGAGAAGGATCCAAGGCACGATGGAAACATGTTTTCAAATGGCCAGATGGTTGTATTGTTGCAAATGGAACATTAGCTATAGAGAACATTAGCAAAAGAGAACATTAGAGTTATAATTTGTAAAGGGTTCAAATTTGATATTGCAAAAGAGAACATTAGCAATGCCATAGTTTTCAGGTTCCACACTTCAAGGAAAAATGTGTAATGTTGTAGGGTATGGATAACCTTTGAAGCACAAAGAATAGAGGAATTTTGTTTAAAATGCTCTGCACCTTAAAGGAGGACATCACAACATTGATAAGGAATGTGAATTTGAAAGAAACCCCAAATAAGTGAAGTTTCATGAGATTCCATAATGATGACATATACAAAGTGGATTTGTTGAAAAGGCTTCAGAGTTTTTCAAGTGAATACAATTGGAGAGGATAGTCCACCAACAGTAAAAGCTATGTCAAAATTGTTTGATTAAATCCTATTTTTGTCAATGCATCCCATTTTTTTCAGGCTCGTCCCCAACGTATCATGAAGAATGGCAGCAAGATTGAAAAAGAACATTACTAAGAGCATTATGTTTGGCATCCTCAAATTATACATTAGGTTTTGTGGGTGCGCTACAATGCAGAAGTTTTCATCTTCAGCACTACAACCATGGAAACGAGTTCCTCAATAGTGTTAGGGTAAAATATGTGCATTCTAGTGTTTCAACCAACCATTGACTATGAGCAAGCTTTTATATTCATGGCCTTGATGAGGAGGATACAGATTCATGTTAATCACTACAAATATTTTCTTCTTGAAGATGCCATAGCCAACGAGGAGTTACAGAATGAATTAAAGAAAACATTGGCTTAAAGTGAAGATGTAGAGTAGGAAGCAAGTCTTCCCTACTAGCCTATGAAGGCAGGATAATGTCAAATAGAGGAATGAAGAAGCAAGGAGGATACATATAAAGATTTATTTTAATTTTTTTTTTTTACTTGCCAACCAGTGCAAGTTGGTGATGACAGGTTGAGGTAGCTACAGGGAAGTGAGGAACTAACAATCATCTATGAATAAATTATTTTAAGACTTTTAAAATATTTTATTTTTTCCATTATGGTCTCCCCACCAGCTCGAGTGTTTCCATGATGCCATGTGAAAATGCAATGGGAGAATGGGCATTGGAGGGAAGGTTTGTAATGGGCCCCATGACATTTTTAAATGGTAGAAAATTTAAAATAAAAGTGTCATCCGATAAAAAGAATGGTTTTTTCACCTTTTTAAAGACAAATTTTAAATAAATGGTGCAAGGTAAAATGGGAATGAGAAAATTTTTAAGTAGGCTTGGTAAAATTTTAAAGGAAAATTATAAAATATTAATGTGTTTTCCAATTAATAGATTCAAATGCTTTTAAAAGCAATGCTTTTAAATGTAAAGAGAGATAAATAAATGAAGCACGTTGGAAAGAAAAGTTCAAATGGTTTCATTTTAATGATTGAAAACTTTATTTGACAGAAGTGAAAATATAAAGGGCTGGAAAAATATTAAAAGAAGAAAAGTTTCTTCACTGGAAAATTATTTTCTTCAGCTGTGAAAAGGTAAAGGCAGAGAAATAAAAAGGGCTTTCACAAAGGAGGAAATATTTTCTACTGCAAGATAAAATGGAATGAAGGTTTTCATGGTCAACATATTTTTTTAATAGCAAGGCATGGATGAAGAGGGTCATCATTATGGGGAATCTTTTATGTTAGAAGAGTAGAAAATGCAAGATGCATGAATCGAGGAGTAGATTGAAACTTCTTCAAGAAGCAAAAGAAGTTACAGATCAACAGAGTTGAAAATGCCAGATGTCAACTAAAGATGTAGTTTTAGGGTTTCTCCTTCTATATTTTTTTTTCTTCTCTCATTTTGTAGAATGTTGTACATTTTGGTTTTCATGGAAACACTTTTGTAACAGGGGTTCAAATGTATAATGTTGGTTTTCATATTTTTGGAGTGGTTTGAGTTTTGTAACAAAGAATGTAATTACAGTATAGTCATAGTTGAATGTAAATGACATTGTATTCTAAACTGGTTATCTTCATTGTTCACATTGCATAAATTATGAATATGAGTAATCAAATATTGTTATTCATCTTTTTTGGTGTTATTGCTCTCATACAAAGAATGAGTTAATTTGTAGTAACACAAATGGAGGTTTATGCAGTTGTGTGCTAGGATTTCTAAGTATGGCTAGTTTAGTTGCTAGTATCAATGGTGTAATATGCATCATCTGATAGGCATAATTATGACAAATTGAATGTTGTGTTAGGTTTTAAATTGCATGGTTTAGATGACTCCACCCTGGGATATGTCATTGGTCTCTTAATGTTGTAGTTTGCTGAGAATTTTTGTATGTAACTACAATTTTACAGTCAGACTTACTTATCAATCTCATTTAATTGTGTGAGGAGTTTAATGAATTACATTTCTCATGTTTAAATTAGGAATTACTGTGGAGGTCAGCCAAGCCTTTAGAGTATTGTATCTATTAAGCATATAAAGGAGAATCATCTATTTATAGTATATTGGATACTTTGGCACACAAGGGAATTTGTAAGCATATTGTTGGGGAGACCCACCTTGGTCTAATAACAAAGCTAGAAGTGTAGGAGATTTGAGTTTTTGATTGAATCTTGTTTAGTGGAAAAATCCATCTTTGAGTCTGAATATTAGAAAGTGGCTATTCTACAGGACTCATTGAATCTGTTAATTTGGAAACCAACATATTGGCAACTATGCTAGGGAGAAATTTGAATCTCCTATTACAAAATTGATCTAATTAAGGATATATGATGATTGCGTATAAAATGCTTAATGTTTAATAAAAACTAATTCAAAGCTCAAATGAATGAATTAACATAACATAAATTCTTAAACAAACTTAGCATAATAAGATAATGAAAGAAAGAAAGAGAGAAATGAGATAGAAGATTCAACTCAATTTGTCAATGGAGTTTGCCAAATGGCTACATCTCTAGGTCCCTCTCCAATGGAGTGACCGATCTGATTAAGCTCCAAAATTAGAATTACAAATGCATTGTAAGACCATCCCATTTCAACATGGTGGCATAATGCTTCTCCATCGTACAAGAATGGCTTCCAAAAAATCTCCAAGGCATTCCCTCCTTCGCATCACTTGATTAGTTTCTAAGAGCCTATAGCCTCCTTTTATACATAAAATAAGCCTAATAAGGCTTAACCACCAAAATAAATGACTAAGCCCCCTCTAAAAATTTGTACAATGACTCATTTGTTCTCTAATAGTCTTTGGTGTAAGTGGTTGGAGTAGGTTTCAACCATAAGGGCCTCTTTTGGTTAGGTTTAGCCTAAAAATAGTGTTTAAAAACAACTAGTCCACATATATTACATGTGGAGACTAGTGGTACAATGACCACATCTTATTTTGGCAGTAGAGAGTCACGGGTTTGACCCCCATAGTCATTATTAAAAACAAACTCCAAATTATAACTCTTAAAAAAAACCCATAGGCTAATATGAATGAATACAATTTGTGAGCGCAAGATATAGGTAGGCGCTGCAGGTGTAGGGTGGGGGTCTACCCCCACCAAAACTTTTTATAGATTTGAACGGTTCGGATTTCGATGAAATGAATGTTGTTGGGTTCATGTTTTTGAGCTCTTCAATTTGATGTCATTTTTGATGAATTATAAGATGACCATTTTTTTCACTTTTCTAATGGCCTCAAGTACCAATTTGATCAAAGTTTGACCAAAGTTTGACCAGCCATAACTTGAGTATATGAGCTCCTTTCAATTCTATTCGAGTTGAGTTGGAATCGAGATTTTGAGCTCTTTTTGATGGTGTTGAATTATGGAGCATTGGGGAAACTTTGATTTTCAATGAAAAATATCCCCCAGATCAAGCCTCCCCATTAGAGAGCTTATGGGCCTCCAAAAGCTTGATTACTCAGAAAGTAAGTGAGGGTAAAGTTCCCTCACTTTACAAATCTCCAATCCATCTTTCCTTGCTTGGATGCATCCCCTTCAATCCCACTCTGAGGTATTCAACTACCCCTCTTCATGAAGTCTTGACATTTCTTTTGAGAATGACATCCTCTAGCAACTTTGGCATGTAATCTGGTGAAAGATCATAAACTGATGAAACCTAAATGCTTGTGTCTTCATCCAATATCATTGGAGAATCATACAACTTTAGATTCTCAACATTGACAACCGAATAGATATGCATGTATGGAGGAATATTAAGGTAGAAGGCATTGGTACCGATGTTTTTGAGAATCTTGAAAGGACTATATCTGATCGACTTGAGCTTCCTTCCTTCACCTTACATCCTTTCCTTGCTGATATGTAATCAAATTCAGTCTCCAAATTTAAAATGTTGATCATTGTGATGCTTATCATGGAGAGCCTTGTACTTTTCTTGGCTCTACTCCAACTGTGCTTTCACTACTTGATGAATTGCTTGGAATTTCTGGTTGAACTTCAAAGCCTTCTCTACATCATGACATCTATCTTCAACATCATCTCTCCCAAAATCAAAATCCCTTGGTGTCTTAGGGACATAACCAAAGCATATCTTGAAAGGAGACCTCTTTGTAGAAGAGTGTGTCGCATGGTTGTAAGAATGTTGCACATAATGAAGACTCTCATCCCATAGCTTTGGATGTTTGTTGTAATAACCTCTGAGTAGAGACACAACTATCCTAGTTTCCACCTTTGTCTCTCTATCGGTCTGCAAATGGAAAGATTACTCTTCTTCAGTCTGGTGTCCATGAGTCCCCACAAAGTTGACCAAGATTCCCCTAGGAATTGAGAATCTCAATTCGATCCAATAGTAGTAGGTAAGCCAAAATGAACCCATACAAATTGAAAGTACATTTGAGTTGTTAGTTTAGGAGTGACCTGTCTCTTACAAGGCATTAAAATACACATTTTGTTGAATCGATCAACTACTACATATAGATAATCATGTCCCTTCCTAGACATAGGTAACCCCCAGACAAAATCCATTGACACAATTTCCCATGGACAAGAAGGTATAGGTAGAGGCGTGTACAACCCCAATTTCCTATTACTAGGTTTACTAGTTGCACACATGACACAACCTCTAATAGACTTGGATACATTTACCTACATATGAGGCTAGTAACAATATTTTTGTAGCTGAGTGACTGTATTGCTTACCCCAAAATGTCTTGTAATCAATGAGGTGTGCATTTCTTTAATAACCTATGCTTGTTCATCCCTTGGAACACATAATTTTCCCAAGTGATATAACAATTTATCCTACACATAATAATCTTTCTCTTCTACATGTTTTCCTTGGATTGAAGCTTCATAGATATCCTTAAAGTTCTCATTATTAGCATATTGTTCCTGAAAAACTTTCATGAACCATAGAACTATTTTGAAGGATTATCAAAGCATGTATAATAGGAATCCTAGAGAGAATTTTTGCTACTTTGTTATGGGTACCTTTTTATTCTTAATTACCAAATGAAATTGTTGCAAAAAACCCATCCACCAAAAGTGCCTACTTCGTTACAGTTTAGACTATGAGTGTAAATATTGTAATGGTTGGTGATCAGTGTGGATTACAATTTCTTTCCCCAATGTAGTGTTTCCATTTTTTAACACTCCAAACTAAAGCATAAAGTTCCTAATGATAAGTGGGATAATTACTTACTGCTCCTAAATTAGTTTCAGAGTGGTAGCATACTGGTTTACCTCCTTGCATGAGTATAGCTCCCATGGAAAATCCATTCGCATCTATCTCGATCTCAAATGGTTTATGTAGATATAGTATAGCCAGAATTGATGCGATGCTCAAATTTTCCATCATAGTGTTGAAAGCATTCTACTGTGGACCTCCTCAATGAAATTTTTCCCTTGTACTAGTTAATGTGTGCAATGGTGATGCAATATAAGAGAATTTTGCAATGAAATTTCTCCAATACTAAACTGCACCTAGGAAACTTCTAACTTTTGTGACAATACTTGGATTAGGCTAGTTTACAATATCTTTGACCTTTGTAAGGTCTACTTTGAATTAACCACCTCCTACGACATAGCCTAAGTACACTAAGGATGTCTTAGTGAATTCAAATTTAAGACATCTTTACATAAAGTTTTTCTTTTCTCAATACATCAAAAATTTCTTTACATGACTTACATGATCTTCCCAAGTTTGACTAAATATAAGAATATCATCTAGATAGACTATGACAAAATCATCAATGAAAGGATGAAATACATCATTCATAACTCTCATAAAGGTATCTGGCACATTACAAATCCAAAAGGGTAGGACCATCCACTCAAATAGTCCATATTTTTTCTTAAATGCAATTTTCCAAATGTCATCTTCTACAATTCTTATCTGATGATATCCACTATGAAAGTCTATCTTAATGAAATAAACTACATGCTTTAACTAATCAAGTAAATCATCAATTCTAGGAAGAGGATACATGTTCTTTACCATTATCTTGTTCAAGGCTCTATAGTTGATGCACATTCTCCAAATTCCATCTTTCTTTGGAACCAACACAATTGGAGAAACACAAGGAGATGTACTAGGATAGATGACTCCTTTCTCAACCAAATCCTAAACCTGCTTTTTGATTTCCTCATTCTGCATAACTGATAAATGGTACATGCCAATGTTAGGAAGTGGCAAATCCTTCTGTAACTGTATTTCATGTTGTAACTCTCTCTTGGGTGGCAACCCCTTAGATTCCTAAAACAAATCATCATAAGTAGAAATAATTTTAACCATTTCACCCTTATGTTTTGGGTCACACCCCTTGAATGACTTATATTTATCATCTTATTTGGCTTTTACAAGTATTAATACAAAGTTCTTACTTGATTTCACCAATCTTTTCATTTGACCAACAGTTACTAGTGTAAGATTACTCTTCAACTTATATGCACGTACAACGTACTCTATCCCATCTTTAAAATGATGATACTTGTTATCCCCCTATAAAATATTACTTTTATGTCATATAGATAAGGACTCCCTAACAAAATCCCACAAATATCCAAAGGAACTACATCTACCTCTACCTCATCAAGAAAGTTTGAAGTGATAGCAAATCTCAATTTAAATTGTTCCGTTACCTGTAGTTGAGCATCATTGCAAACCCATCCAAGTGGATATGGCTTTGGATGAGTTGTTGTATCCATATTAAGCTTCTTTACCACTTCTTTAGATATTAAGTTGACATGAGAACTAGTATCAAACAATGTATCAACCTTAGTATGCTTTGTTACAACTCGAATGTGAAACAATTCATTTCTTTGCTTATCAACCTTAGGAGAAGATTCTTTACTTGTACTTGCACTTGCATTGGAAAAAATTGTATTAGAAGAAAGAGATATACCTTTCCCTTTACCTTGGATCCTAATAGCAACAATATTTTTCTCATCTTTGGAGTTAGATCCAAGATCCTTTTGAATCACTACAGTAATCTTTTGCTTACCTTTATTGTCTCCATATCTTTTTGGCCTTAATCCTGGATGCAACTTCCAACACTTTGAATCATAATTCCCCTCTTTCTTGCAATGGGAACATGTGGGCTTAGCACCTTCTTTCTTATCTATAGTTGTCTTCTTCCTTTTCCTTTATCTTTGTCTTTGTCTTTACCCTTAGGCTTAGATGGCTTCTTATCAAACTTATCAATGAAGGAACCCTTACCTCATGAATCTAAGTGTGTGGCTTGGATACAAACTTCATCCAAATTATTAGGATTCAAAACCAAAATGGAATGCCTTAGGTAAGAGTGGAGACCACCTATGTACTTCAATAATAGATCCTGGGTGTACAATGGAACATTCAATGTAATAGCCCACTTATGGAACTCATGGGTGTAATCTTGAATAGACTAACCTTTGGGTAGTAATGCGGATGCATGATATGGGCCAAAAAGTGGCAATATGATGGGGTTTGTGGTGACGACCTTTTAACTCCAAAGGTGATGAAACGAAAGGGTTTTAAAGGAAGTTCTTAACTTTCCACCAATATAAATTATAGCTTTTTACTTTGAATTTAATGAAACAAATTTATTATTCTTTCTATTCAAGTCTGACTAAAGTTTTGATTGATAGATTGATTGAAAAAATCTATATCTTTCAAAGCGGTGTACATTTTGAATCTAAAACTTATGCGTCATTCTATGCTTTACATACTATAGGATTAAAAAGAAAAATTGAATTTCATGAAGTTTTGGTCAAGTTAAGATGGTTAGACATCTGATTTTTATATTTTTAAAATTTGTAATAAAAAAATCATAATTAATTATTACTTGGAAAAATTACAAAAATATGCATCACATCAGGACATGAATCCTCTACTTATATCTAAAATCTTGCAAAAAATATTATCATTTTATACAAGTGGTTAGGGTATTGGAATAGAACACCTACTTCTTATTTTTTCCATAAAATTTAGAAATACCTCTTGCATTGAAATTTCAAATTGCTATAGTAGAATATCTTTTTAAACAAACTTAGTATTTTAGGAAACTACATTCAGCTATCCTACAAAATTCTATTCTTACATATTTTTTGAATGAAATTATTCAAATTTTACGTCAAGTTGTCTAACTTCGATTTTCAAACATTTTTTTTTGCCGCTTAGGGCCTATTTTGTCCATGATGATCCTATACATGCCCTTTCCTTGAATAGAATTTTTTCTAGTTCATTATTAGCTGTTGCATATGGCCTAGGGGATAAAATTTCTTCTTAAGAGAATTAACAAATTATGCCCAAGTTAAATGAAGGTCTACCGTATTATTTGTGGGGAATTTGTATGCTCGAGGTCTTTGCTCTTCCCGCACTGGGTGAGGAGTTGAACCTCTTAATTGAGTAGGTAACTGGATCCTATTAGCTTCATCTAAGAGATTTTGGACTCTACAGTAGACTTCAACTTGTTGAACCTAGTCTTACAATTTTTCAGCATTCAATTCCTCACAATACTTTGGTAAGTCAAATTTTGCATCCAATTTGATTGCATGCTTATGTGCACCCTTGAAAGCATTAGAAGACATAGAATGAGTAGAAGAAGGAGAAGATGGAGAAGAAGGAGAAGAAGGAGTTGGGGGAATTTTCAGAGGCTCACGATCACCTCCTGATCTATTCCCTTTGTCCTCAAGGGCTTCATGTCTCTGCATCCATTCTTTCCTCTCCTAGAATAGAACTTCTACTATGGCCTTCATGTTAAGAAAATCCTTCTAGAAACTCTTCTCATCAAGCTCCAAATTTTTTCCACCACCTGTTTCTTCCATCTATGACAGTGGATCAACTCTTTGTATTTTGATCTAAGGATTATATTCTTCAATCTTACCTTTGCCTCACCAAATCTTGGATCTCATTAGCATTCACTTCTACAATACTAGTCACACAAAGCTCCGATACCAAACTTGATTTGATTAAGGATCTAGGATGATTGAGTACAAAATTCTTAATGTTTAATAACAACTAATTCAAAGCCCAAATGAACAAATTAACATAACATAAATGCTTAAAAAAACTTAGCATAATAAGATGATGAAAGAAAGAAAGAGAGAAATTAGATAGAAGATTGAACACAATTTGTTATCGGAGTTCGCCAAATGGATACATCTTTGGCTCCCTCTCCAATGAAATGACCAATCCGATTAAGCTCCAAAATCATAACTACAAATGTGCTATAAGGCCATCCCCTTTCAACATAGCAGCATAATGCTCCTTTGTCATATAAGAATGGATTCCAAAATATCTCTAATGTGTTCCCTCCTTGGCATCACCTGATTAGCTTCTAAGATCCTATACCCTCCTTTTATACACAAAATAAGCCTAATAAGTCTTAACTACCAAAATAAATGACTAACCCACCTCTAACAATTCATACAATGACTCATTTTTCCTTTGATAGTCTTTGGTGTAAGTTGCTGGAGTGGGTTTCAATCATAAGGGCCTCTTTTGGTTAGGCTTTTCCTAAAAAACAATGTTTAAAAATAGTCGGTCTGCATATATTACATGTGGAGACTAGTGGTGCAATGGCCACATATTATTTTGGCCAGTGGGGGCCCACAGGTTCGACCCCAGCAGGTTGTTATTAAAAAAAACTCCAAACTTATAACTCTTTAAAACAAACCCATTGACTAATATGAATGAAGACAATTTGTGGGCAAAACAGTATAGGCAGGCAGCGTGTGAGGTGTAGGGTGGGGGTTTGACCCCCACCAACTTTTGATGGAGATTTCAAAAGGTTCACCGCCCATGTCAATGGAGGGTGCCACGTGGTGCACTAAAAAGGTGCTACATGGCACGATGTTAATCCCTAAGCCAACACAGTGATCACTACTTCATTGCTGACTAGACTTCCTTGTCAGTTTCTATGCAAGCACACCACATCTGATATGAAATGCCACATAAATTGTAAAGAATGTACTACCATCAAACACATGTTAGTTGTTGATTGGACCACCTCAGCATCCATACCATATGACATGTTGAGTCATCATGCTAGCATCATGCTGACATCATCAATCATACCTCTGGTCTACTATAGTCAACTGCAACTTTGAATCGTGATATCTTAGGAATATGAACTCAAATTTTGATGAAATGAATGTCATTTGGTTCAAGTTGTCGAGCTCTTTGATTTGACACCATTTTTGACAAGTTTCGAGATGACCATTTTTTTCACTTTTTTGACGATGTTAGCTACCAATTTGACCAAAGTTTGATAGGCCCTAACTTGAGCATATGGGCTCCTTTCGAATTTTTTCAAGTTATGTTGGAATCAGGATTTGAAGCTCTTTCTGATGGTGTTGAATTCTTGAGTGTTGGGGACACTTCAATTTTTAGTGAAAAATATCCCCCAAATCAAGACTATTATATCACAGAGTCAAGAATTCGGTGAATTTGAACATTTGGTTCAAATATTAATAATTTTTTAGACTAGAAGTGATTTTATTGTAGTAGTTTCAAATAATTTATGTCTAACTCTATTGTGGGAAAAAACCCATAAATAAATTTATCTTTAAAGAGCTTCATGCTATTTAAAATTTAGTCCCCTATGAAGAGAGGTGGTGACTCTGTCAAGAGAATCTACTGAGAATGTGAGAGAGTTCCAAATCTACAAAATTTTCAGTCAAGAAGAAAGGTTAGTAGCTGCTTCAAGTTGCTAGTTATTCTCATAAATTTTAAAAAAGTATTATTGTGTTTAAAAGTAGTTTGTGAGAAGTCTTCAAGTTTGAAAGAATGTTGATTCCCTATTGAGTGAGTTAAGCACTAAGAGACGGAATAGTAGTGGTAATTTTTTCCATACTTCTGAGCTATAATTTTAAGCTTCTATGTTGTAATGAAGAAGTATGCTTGTTCTTGAAATTTTCCCATTAGATAGATTGTATATGTAGTGTATTTGAGTTATGCATTGTAATATTTTAAGATCAAGATAAAAGAAAAAATA
>VDFB02176095.1:0-10785 GCA_007258455.2 Sequoia sempervirens | reverse complement strand
AGCAACTGATGAATGAATGAATTTAAGAGATTTTAATGATGTCCATGAGACCAAGTGGCCTAAGGGACTGAAAACCAAAAAGCTAAGGAATCTCCAAACTCTTTTCCATGTTGGACCTTCTTTTATGAATTTTGACCAAAAAACTAGTTGTCTTGTTGATCTTCTCCTCCTTAAATAACTCGTGTAGATTGTCAACCTTGAAGTTGAATTTTTATGAGAAATTCTATTTAGTTTGCAAAACCATAGGTAAGGTTACAAATTTCTTTTCTTGCTTGAATTTGTGATTATTTATTGCTCTTTGTATTGCATTTGAATTCATGATTATTTATTGATTCGTGGCCTAACCAGTCCAAACAATCTCTAAATTGTCCCATCATTATAAATTGTAAAACCTTTGAGAAACCAACAAAAAAATTTACCCTACCCATTTGATCTTTGGCTCAAAATATTATAGCACGAAGTGAGGATGCCTTTGTATTCTTTCCCTAACCTAGGTATCAAGGAAATAGTGAACTGCTTGGAAAATCTGGGAATTGGGTCGATCACTGCTAAGCAACTGCTAAAAATAAATGCAGAAACAACTTGGTTTTGCCCAGCCGCGCCATAGTCACTAATGCCATGAAAAATTCGTGCAAGATTACATTATGAAAGAGTTTTCATGATAAGGTTATCAACACTAAGCAAACCGAGTGAACATATTTTCCTTAGGTTATCAACACTAAGCAAACCTAGCAAACATATTTGCCCACAAAACAAAACTTTCATACCACAAACTGGACAAAAACTTTCATACCTGACAGTGTGTACTTCGTTTGCCTCCATAGACTGGATGAAAATAATTTGCCCTCGGTCGCCTCAAAATGTCAAGCAATGGAGGGAAGCAAGCATTTGACATCAAACTTCGGCCACAATGAGGTAATTCATTGAATTTATAGATTTGTAAATGTTTCCATTGTTTCTTTGAATTTTACTTTTTTAGTTTTTTATTTCTAAATTTAAAAGAAGAAATATAATTTAAATATATATATAGGGACATGGAGACTAACAAAGATAAGAGGAATTGGCTTCCATATTGGGTAGAGGCGCTGAACAAATTGGTTAATGTGGACTAGACAACACTCTGCCGATACATAGAAAAACAATTTATTAATGCCCTCAAACATTGCAAACAAATCAATTGTGTCAAGGAAAAATTGATTCCCCCAACCAAATTCTAGATTGAGCAAAGATCCAGGAGGAAATCAATGACAGTAAACTCTAAGAATGTGGAATAGGGAGTAGAGACTTCCACTCCTAGGACACAGAGTTCCACCACGCCATGTTTTCAATCTTGCATTGGTAGCTACAATACGAAGATAGAATACGAGGTGGTTTCAGGGGAAGTTCGAATGACGGATGTTGGGAAAACATTTGTGAATAGGTTGAAGGAATCATTCCTTCAATAGTTCAAAGACCATCTACATTTTCCATTCTCATAGATACCCATGCAACTAAAAAAAGCAGTTATCCATGACATGGAGACTGATTTTGGCATAGGTTGGTCTATAAAGAAGATAAAGCTACAAATGTCTCAAAATTCCAAGAGATTTTGGTGCAACCAAACAAAGAAGATAAAAAAAACCCCTCATGAGCTAACGTAGAAAAGAAGGCCAATTGATGTGAGTGTGAAAGTATGGAAAGAGCTTGTAAAATCATATGAGGAGTCTAATGCACGGAGGAAGTTCGGTGAGGAGAGTATGCAAGTATTTGAATTTTCTCATAAGATTATATAAAATTTATTAAGCGATATTTAAATTTATTTGTGCATAGTTAAATTGAATTAGTATATGTTTCAAGACAAGGCCTCAAGGGCTAGGCAGGAGAGCTTCGTGCCACACATCACAGTGGCTAGAAAGGTTTACAGGCCTTGATCTATAAGTTTTAAGTATATTTAATATGTTAAATGATATATTTTTTAATTCCTTAGGAAAAGTAAATGATTGCATATTAATTAGTTTAAGTAGTCCATGTGCCATGTTTTGACAGGAGGAGAAATATGGCCGCCATCCAAACCAATTTGAAAAGAATATGTTACAAAATAAAAAGTGGAACGATTTTGTAATCTAGATGGATGCTTGAGGAATTATCAATAGTTGAGTTTCAATAGCAGTTGGATATTGTTGTGTTAATATGTCAATTTGCATCTAGATTGTGTTGAGTTGTTTATTGATGTGTAGGATGAGTAAAATAGAGCTCAAAACTTATGATTACAAGTTTACCATTTATGTGCATGAATAAATAGTAGAAGGATGTAGATGAAATGTGTAATGGTTGTTTGTCATAGAATTCAAACTACCGAAGTAACAACAGTCGAGTTAACATACATGCATCATTTGCATAAACAATTGAAATGTGTAACAAATGTTAATCAATACATTGAATTTTGAGATGCATTGAAATAATATAAAAAAAACATGTTTTGGGGAAAATATCAGTAGTGTCAGGAAAGAAAGTATTAACATTAATAAAAAAAAAAATTGTTGTTCTTGATACACCATCTGTAAGTTTTCCTTGGATGAAATTACTGAATTTCTATATGTTGTACCCCTTAAATGTCCTACATGTTACAAATATGGAATAACAATGCACAACTTTGTATCAAGTCCAAAGACCAAGGCATTCTAAATAAGGGCAGCCAAACTTGATAAGGATGCAGTCTATTACATGTATTGACAATCTAGAATAGTCATGTAAGGAAAACTGGCTGTGAAAAACATAATCAATCCAATTATGCACATTCAAATCTAAGTTTGAAAGCTTGCATTTTAGTCCATGCATCTAAGTCCTTGTTAAAGATTGAGGGTGTCAACAACAACACTAGAATAGCTCTCCTTAAACCATAGCTAGTTTTAAAGTGCAGTATTTCCAAATTCAGATCCACTTCTCAGCTAAGGAAAGGAGGTAAGATTGTCAGGTGCTACCTCAAACAAAGAAGGCCATAGAAAACATTGAAATAGAATATCCAATATGTGAGATGACATAGTTGTAGACCATAGATAATCAAAATTATTGCAATGCAAAGATGCTTGTGATACAAACAAAAGGTGCTTACACATGGCTAAATATATCCTCATCAAAAAGACCAGAAAGAAATTTCAAATTTGTAAGTAAACTCTGATAGTCAAGAAAAATAGTCATAAAAATTGGAAGTAAACTTTTTGCCAGGACATGTAGGTGAACTTGAATTCATCTAACTATGCCTCTTGGTAGACATCAGGATCTCCCTCCCAAGTTTGGACCCATCCCATTACCTCCACATAAAAGTTGGACATCCTTAGTCTTCTTGGTTCCCACTCCTTGATATGGTTATGCAAATGAAAATGAAGCAACAAAGCAATCATCTCCTTCTCCGCTGGCTGGAAGAATGCATGTTTAATGTTTTGATACATGATATCAACTCTCTCTTCTGCTCTCATCATTGAATATTGAAATTTACTATGGTGGGCCTCCAGAGTTCCATTCATCTTTTCATCCTCTTCCACAAAATGTTGAGAGCGTCACACGTCACGCCAGCCCCTGGTGAAACTTTTGTTTTTGAAATTTTGAAGTTTCTTCTTTGACAATTAAAAATGATCATAAAATTAGAAGTAAACTTTGGCAAACATGTAGGTAACTTAATTCATCTAACTTTATGCCTCTTGGCAGACATCAAGTTCTCCCCCCTAAATTTTGGACCACATCCATTACCTCCACATAAAAATTGACATACTTAGTCTTCTTGGTTCCCATGCCTTGATATGGTTATGCAAATGAAAATGAAGCAAAGTAATCATCTCCTTCTCCGCTGGCTAAAAGAATGCATGGTTAATGTTTTGATGCATGATATCAACTCTCTCTTCTACTCTCATGGATTTGAATACCACAAAATCCATTATGGGGACTCTAGAGTTCTTGATCATCTTTCATCCTCTTCCACCAAATGCTACTTTGATCCACATGCCCTTGACCCTAATTGGCCTTTTTTGAAAGCTAAAGTTTCTTATCGGCCAGTCAGAAAAAAGGAGTCATAAAGAAATAGGAAGTAAACTTTGAAAAGGACATGTAGGTGAAGACTTTCTAATTCATCTCAGTTATGCCTCTTAGCGGAACATCAACGCCTCCTCTCCTCCAAAGTTTGGACTATATCCATTTCCTCCCATAAAAGCTGGACATCCTTAGTCTTCTTGGTTCCCCACACCATGATATGGTTATGCAAATGAAAATGAAGCAAAGTAATCATCTCTCCTTCTCTGGCTGGCTGAAAGAATGCATGCTTAATGTTTTGCGATACATGATATCAATTCTCTCTTACGCTCTCATGGTTGAATACTGAAATCCATTATGGTGGGCCTCTAGAGTTCCAGTCATCTTTCATCCTCTTCCACCAAATGTTGGCCTGATCCACACATCTGATAGCCTAATTGGCTTTGTTTTTGAAAGATGAAGTTTCTCCTGAGTCACCAGTGTAGCTCTCTTTTCCTTTTCAGACTCTTTCATTGCTACAGATCGTCTCTGGGATTTAATCATTTGTACCACATGCTTGATGTGCTTTGAATCCTTGCATCTAAAGGAAATTTCCTTAACATAAATACTGCTAGGGAATTTTAATGTTGCCATTGTAGTTGGCATTAAACCCGGTACCTGCAACATTGAAAATTATCCTTATATAAGAATTCCCTCCATCTTGTTGGCTTGTAACACTCTTGATGTTGGCTACATGAAATTTGATTCTAATTCCTCTTCTACATCAAAAGGTTCATATCCTTGATCTGACTCTTTTGAATTATTAGAATCAAAATCACTAGATTCAATATTCAAAAATTACCAACCACCATCTTCAATAAATTTATATGGATCATCAGTAATATTCTTCAAAATTGGCCACCAGTCCAAGTTCATTTTGTTTCATAATGCACTTTATATCCATGGAGTTCAACCATTCCTTGATGCCATCAAGTGAAGATTGAGGAATGGCGTCAATGTAGAGTACATACCACTTGAAGTCTTTGAAACGGCCTTCATATCAAATCCCTTTTTCCCAAGTCCTACTCTCTCAAGGTTAACAATATCAATCTCAGTAATAGTGATTACTAAGAAAGGTAATTACACCAACTCTACCAAAAAATTTACCATAGGAACAATAAAAGAAAAGGATTTGAAAGGAACTCCATGAAAACCAAGCTCTCTAAATGCTATATAAAATTCTAGTTCAAAATATTTTAGATGAGGTTGCTCCCATAGCTCTCTTACTCGATTGACAAATCCTTGAAACTATGTCTTGATTTTATTTTTCACACATCCCTTCTCTTCTTTGTTCTTCCTCAATTTCATCGAGGATCATACATTAGACTTCTTGCCCTCCTAAATTTTGGACCATCCATTACCTCCACATAGAATTGAACATCACACTTCTTGGTTCCCCACGCCATGAGTATGGTTATGCAAATGAAAATGGAAGCAAAGTAATCATCTCCTTCTCCGTGTGTTTGGAAGAATGCATGCTTAATGTTTGATACATGATATCAGCTCTCTCTTCTACTCTCATGGTTGAATCTTTGGAATCCATTATGGTGGGCCTCCTAGAGTTCCACTCATCTTTCACTTCTTCTTGCAAATGCTGGCCTGATCCACAAGTCCTACCGGCCTAAGCTTTGGCTTTGTTTTTGAAAGTTGAAGTTTATCCTAACTCACATTATTAGGCTGTAACTTTTTTGAAATTTTATTATGGTATGTGCACTTTGATCTGATGTAATATGATTATGGTTTTCATCTCATATGTTGTAATATTAGATATATAATAGAAAAATAAATATTGCATGAAATAAATAATAACATTTCATTTTAAATTTATTTTTTCCTTGAGAACACAAGTCTTCAGAAGATCAAGATGATCCTTAACATGATATAGATCCACAAAAATATTGGTTTTTAATGCAGAATTATAGATCCACATGGCAAAGGGATGAAGTAGTGAGCCTAAATCTACAGAGAGGAGAGGAACCCTTTTGAGGCCGATGACAATGATGGCGACAAGCGGCGGTGGCCGGTGATGATGATGATCAAGATGGTGATGATGATGATGAGGCGGTTAGTGATATTAACTAGTGACATTCATGATCATATAAACTACATCATGGATCATTGTTGATATATCATTATGATGACTCTTTTCATGATTACTATCATATATATCATTTTCAAGACCTATTGTACTATATTGTTGAGTTGTATCATATTGACATGTATCATTTTCACTATATCATTTGGACATATATCATCTTGACTTGTATCAATTTGAGTTACATAATTTATCAATTTTATTTATATCATTTGTACATGTATCATTTTCACTTATGTCGACTGTTGGACATGTATCATTTTGACATGTTTTTGATGTACTAGCATATTTGACTTTCACTTTTTTTAGTTATATGATATTGATCTTATCAGTATTGACTTGTCAATTTATATATATTAAAGAGAGTAGTCAATTATTTTGAATGGATATTTAATTAAATTATGATGATTTTAATTTATTGCTCAAGATGGATGTTGTCAAATTCAATTAAATTATAGATATTTGATTCACTTGTTATAATTATAGATGATGATCATGTTACAATAATTATATTGTTATATAATCATGAGTTAAATAATTAAATTACTTACTCTAAAATCATATGACTTATTTAAGAGGCACAATATATTTAACTAATTAAATTAAAATAAAACATATTAAATTAATAAATGGAAGCAAAACAAGAAGCATTTTTAGAAGCAAAAAAGGAAGCAATAATGGAAGCCAAACTAGAAGTAAACCAGAAGCAATCTTGGAAGCAAAATTGGGACAAAACCGGAAGCAAACCTGGAAGCAAAACTGGAAGAAAAACTAGAAGCAAAATTGGAAGCAAAACTAGGATCAAAACTGGAAGCAAAACTAGAAGCAAATCTAGAAGCAAAATTGGAAGCAAAATTGGAAGAAAAACTGGAAGCAAAATCGGAAGCAATTCTGGAAGCAAAACCAAAAGCAAACTTGGAAGCAAAATTGGAAGCAAAACTAGAAGCAAAACTAGAAGCAAAACTAGAAGCAAACTTGGAAGCAAAACTAGAAGCAAAACCGGAAGAAAAATTGGAAGCAAACGTGGAAGCAAAACTAGAAGCAAAAGTGGAAGGAAAATCGGAAGCAAAACTAGAAGCAAAATTGGAAGCAAAATTGGAAGCAGAATTGGAAGCAAAATTGGAGGAAAAACTGGAAACAAAACTGGAAGGAAAAGTGGATGCAAAATTGGAAGCAAACTTGGAGGAAAAATTGGAAGCAAAAGTGGATGCAAAATTGGAAACAAAACTAGAAGCAAAAAAGGAAGTAGACATGGAGGCAAAACCAGAAGCCAAATTGGGCACCAATTTTGGCGCCATTTCCGTCGTTACTTCCTAGCACTATTTTAGGCGCTAACAGAGGTGCCATGATTTTTCAACGCTAAAACCAGAGCTAAATAAGATAGAAAATTCGGTGCAAAATAGGACGCCAAACTAACCATGCCTATTTGCGTTGAGTTTAACGCTAACCAAATTGTCCAAATCATGTGCTCAAAATATACTAAAATTTGATGCCAAATTCGGCACTAATTTCCTGTTGTGTTGTTGTGATAGTACAACTATTATATCTTTTTGGAGATGGATATCAATGGGGAAGAACCAAGAAGGGTTAAATTACCTTTCTTAATTTGTACATAATTTTTTTTCTCAATTCTCTTTCTTCTCTATGGCATCTTGTGGCCATAAGCTCAAATTAAAGTGGTGCATATTCTAAGATCTTGTTCCCAACATTGGATTTAGATTTCATCAATAATGGGAAAAGGGAAAAAAATTATATGGTCTACAAGGAGGCTAGAAAATTAGGCTAAAGGATATGGAAGGTATTTATCTTCTAGGGGAGAGACCAAGTTGTGGCAAGTTGATGTGTCACTTAGTAAGAGAGGAACTAGGAAGATGGTTAAAAAAGGTAGTGGTTAAATCCAAATAAACAAGATGACTAGTTGGGAAGAGCGTATAATTTAGAGTAGGAGAGATATAAAAATGGTCTACATTTCTAAGCTTACAAAAGATGTTAGGTATACATTTATTTTAAGTGAGCCAACAAAGGAAATACAAACCCTTCTTTCCATGGATAGGGTAAAAATTACCAAGAGAATTATGATTAAGGACCTATGGTAATATGTAATATTGATCTAGCTATGGTTATAGTAAGTGAACAACCATATTGAATTCAGCTCTCACCATGAAATTTTATCTCACTAAACATGTTTAGATCATATAGTGAGTATAATCGTACTAAGCATCATTGTATGGGAAGTGAAACCCACACATAACATAGTCAAGGGTTTGAAACCTAAGGTGAATGTGAAATTTGATAGATAACGGGTTGAGTTGAGAAGAAAACCACCACTTCCATCAAAGTGAATAGAGTGGACGAAATTATTTTTTTTCAAGGGAAAATAAAAATGGATTCCTCTTTATAAAAATTTAAAATCAAAATGATGGTTTGGGATAACAATTTGAAATTGGATTTTTGATAGGGGATGGACATACCCCTAAATTATATTTTATTGTGTAGAGAAGTGGGGTTCGCTACTCATGAGTCTCTTTATTATTAAGAGAAACAAAAGGGGTGAATTGGCCTAAACTACCTTAAGGAATAGAGCAAGAGTTTTATAATCAGAAAGAGTAGATCACAATTTTTTTTTGGATAGACTGACGAGATTTCCACCAAAGGACGGTAGAGCAAAACAAGGATGACAGTGCAGCACACTGTATTCCCAAAGGTGCGCTAGCATCTCGTATGGACCAAAAACCAATTTTATCACATAAAACATCAAGATGATCGCTACTATTCTAACTGCTAGGAAAATATTGGAACATGAGAAAGTAACATAATATAACAAAACTAAAATAAAATGAAGTAGATGATATGAGACTAAAGAGAATAAGAGATAGAAACTACTCACAACAACCCAAGTAATGAAGCCTCTAGCAAGGAAATATATTCAATACCTACATACATAAGATTGAGAGAAAGAGTTGGGGCTGTATAGGGGTTTTCCTCAGTCAAACCCACATTTTGGTGCTCCCACCTCCACATACAACCAGATAGATAGAAAAAGTGAACAAAGTAAGCAAATATGGTGTGATAAAGGTAATCCCCGCTCAAGGAGGAGAACCCTTATCATGAGATAGAGATACAATTGATAAGGGATGTGAGAAATCCCAAGATGCTCAAAGATACAAGGTAAGCAAGATAGGGCCTGCAAGGCTTAAGGAAGCCAAAGATAGAGACAAAGATAGTTACAAGAACCAAGAGAGCAGTGTAGAGCATTGTAAGAATGTAAGAGCTTGGGAATGCTGCTATAGCAAGTTGTAAAGAGCTATATAAGCAAGATAGCAAGACAAAGAGGAAAAGGCCAGGGCCAAAGCTAAAGAGAAGCCAGAAGCACAAATGAATTAGAAAGATAAAATTTAAATGGAGAAGAGGAAGGAAAATAAGTTTCTCAAGCCATTACAAGGCATCTAGAGTCGTTACCACCAACAAAGGTAAGTGATAGGTGGAAAACATGCTAAAAAATGTTCGTTTGAACATCAAAATGTCACAAGACACTAGCGTAGCATGTGGACATCTGCATGGCATGCTAGTGTCCAGACACATCACACTACAAAATGATGAGAACGAGAAAAGCATGAGGTTCGACACAAAGCTGACACGCAAAGGAAGCTACTAAAAAGAGGTCATGAGCATCTTGAGAGGAAAAAAGGCTGATGCAGGGGCTAAAATGAGCCTAGATAAGTGCTAAGGGAGTGGACACTAAAGTGGATAAAAAAATTCATGTGAAATTGCAAGGGGTACAATTTTACGACATTAAATTTTCCCACACTTTAGCAGGTATATGAATATACACTAATATGTATGCTTAGAAAGGAAATCTACTAAAAATAAATAACATTATGATACCAAAAGGATACTATAGAGGAAGAAAATAGCTCTTTGAACCAAGGAATCATGCCCCCAAGTTGAAGACGTTAAAAAAAAAAGGAATTAGACAAGAAAGACTTGCACAAGACAACAATGTTAGAACATAAAAGCCATTACATCACAGGGTTAGAACATATAAAAACACATACACACATGCACACATAAAAAATTAAAGGTTTTGAGTTAGCAAAGTGAAAGAGACCTCGATGTAAAGGGTTGCCTCAGTACTATGCATCGTCCCCAAATTAAGAAATAACATATAGAAGAATTTTTAAATGGAGAGAAGAATGTAAGGATTGATTTTCAAGAGAAAATACACCCAAAAGACAAGGAAGCAATCAATGTCAAAGAGAGAAAGAATTATACACTCAGAATGACGTAGATGAAAGTCTTCAATCCAACATACACAGTTTGAGAAGAGAAGAGAGAAGACAATTTAAGAGCTAGAAATGAATGAAAATTCCAAAAGATATGGATACATAGGTACTCTCTTCTAGGGAGGGTTGAAAAAATACACCATAGATCTGTAGACCTATGGAAGGTGAACAAAAGCGTTGTAGGCCTTTAGACCTATGGAAAGGTGAACAAAAGACTCTGCAAGAACTCTCTCCTAGAGAGTTAAACAAAAAGATCTCGCAAGATGTAATCTCTTTGCATGTCCCTAGACTTGCAAATAAGGCACCCCCCAAGTACTCTCTCTTAAGGGAAGCCTGATGTGAAAGGATTCACAAAGTTTGATTGGT